>JAFMNZ010000079.1:0-64337 GCA_019207045.1 Branchiostoma floridae x Branchiostoma belcheri | reverse complement strand
TTTCACCTTTCTATTCTTGCTCAAGCGACCTTTCCAACCATACCAAGTGTGCCCAGGCCGAACTTGAACCCTAGGCTACAATCGCGTTATTAAGTCATCACCCTACCCGTTGCCGTGACAGGCGGTTGTTTCAAAAACACGAGCTAGCGGTTGCGCCCAAACAGAGTCCATATGCTCAAGAATATCTCCAGAAGGAATCATCCGACAATTTTGCGGTTTTCACCTTTCTATTTCTTGCGAAACGACCTTTCCAACCATACCAAGTGTGCCAGGCCGGAACTTGAACCCTAGGCTACAATCGCGTTATTAAGTCATCACCCTACCCGTTGCCGTGACAGGCGGTGTTTCAAAAACACCAGCTAGCGGTTGCGCCTAAACAGAGTCCATATGCTCAAGAATATCTCCAGAAGGAATCATCCGACAATTTGCGGTTTTCACCTTTCTATTCCTTGCTAAGCGACCTTTCCAACCATACCAAGTGTGCCAGGCCGGAACTTGAACCCTAGGCTACAATCGCGTTATTAAGTCATCACCCTACCCGTTGCCGTGACAGGCGGTGTTTCAAAAAACACGAGCTAGCGGTTGCGCCTAAACAGAGTCCATATGCTCAAGAATATCTCCAGAAGGAATCATCCGGATCCGACAATTTGCGGTTTTCACCTTTCTATTTCTTGCTAAGCGACCTTTCCAACCATACCAAGTGTGCCAGGCCGGAACTTGAACCCTAGGCTACAATCGCGTTATTAAGTCATCACCCTACCCGTTGCCGTGACAGGCGGTGTTTCAAAAACACCAGCTAGCGGTTGCGCCTAAACAGAGTCCATATGCTCAAGAATATCTCCAGAAGGAATCATCCGACAATTTTGCAGTTTTCACCTTTCTATTCCTTGCTAAGCGACCTTTCCAACCATACCAAGTGTGCCAGGCCGGAACTTGAACCCTAGGCTACAATCGCGTTATTATGTCATCACCCTACCGTTGCCGTGACAGGCGGTGTTTCAAAAACACGACCTTTTCAGCCATACCAAGTGTGCCAGGCCGGAACTTGAACCCTAGGCTACAATCGCGTTATTAAGTCATCACCCTACCCGTTGCCGTGACAGGCGGTGTTTCAAAAACACCAGCTAGCGGTTGCGCCTAAACAGAGTCCATATGCTCAAGAATATCTCCAGAAGGAATCATCCGACAATTTTGCGGTTTTCACCTTTCTATTCCTTGCTAAGCGACCTTTCCAACCATACCAAGTGTGCCAGGCCGGAACTTGAACCCTAGGCTACAATCGCGTTATTAAGTCATCACCCTACCCGTTGCCGTGACAGGCGGTGTTTCAAAAACGCGACCTTTTCAGCCATACCAAGTGTGCCAGGCCGGAACTTGAACCCTAGGCTACAATCGCGTTATTAAGTCATCACCCTACCCGTTGCCGTGACAGGCGGTGTTTCAAAAACACGAGCTAGCGGTTGCGCCCAAACAGAGTCCATATGCTCAAGAATATCTCCAGAAGGAATCATCCGACAATTTTGCGGTTTTCACCTTTCTATTCCTTGCTAAGCGACCTTTCCAACCATACCAAGTGTGCCAGGCCGGAACTTGAACCCTAGGCTACAATCGCGTTATTAAGTCATCACCCTACCCGTTGCCGTGACAGGCGGTGTTTCAAAAACACCAGCTAGCGGTTGCGCCTAAACAGAGTCCATATGCTCAAGAATATCTCCAGAAGGAATCATCCGACAATTTTGCGGTTTTCACCTTTCTATTCCTTGCTAAGCGACCTTTCCAACCATACCAAGTGTGCCAGGCCGGAACTTGAACCCTAGGCTACAATCGCGTTATTAAGTCATCACCCTACCCTATGCCGTGACAGGCGGTGTTTCAAAAACACAAGCTAGCGGTTGCGCCTAAACAGAGTCCATATGCTCAAGAATATCTCCAGAAGGAATCATCCGACAATTTTGCAGTTTTTCACCTTTCTATTCCTTGCTAAGCGACCTTTCCAACCATACCAAGTGTGCCAGGCCGGAACTTGAACCCTAGGCTACAATCGCGTTATTAAGTCATCACCCTACCCGTTGCCGTGACAGGCGGTGTTTCAAAAACACGAGCTAGCGGTTGCGCCCAAACAGAGTCCATATGCTCAAGAATATCTCCAGAAGGAATCATCCGACAATTTTGCGGTTTTCACCTTTCTATTTCTTGCGAAACGACCTTTCCAACCATACCAAGTGTGCCAGGCCGGAACTTGAACCCTAGGCTACAATCGCGTTATTAAGTCATCACCCTACCCGTTGCCGTGACAGGCGGTGTTTCAAAAACACCAGCTAGCGGTTGCGCCTAAACAGAGTCCATATGCTCAAGAATATCTCCAGAAGGAATCATCCGACAATTTTGCGGTTTTCACCTTTCTATTCCTTGCTAAGCGACCTTTCCAACCATACCAAGTGTGCCAGGCCGGAACTTGAACCCTAGGCTACAATCGCGTTATTAAGTCATCACCCTACCCGTTGCCGTGACAGGCGGTGTTTCAAAAACACGAGCTAGCGGTTGCGCCTAAACAGAGTCCATATGCTCAAGAATATCTCCAGAAGGAATCATCGGATCCGACAATTTTGCGGTTTTCACCTTTCTATTTCTTGCTAAGCGACCTTTCCAACCATACCAAGTGTGCCAGGCCGGAACTTGAACCCTAGGCTACAATCGCGTTATTAAGTCATCACCCTACCCGTTGCCGTGACAGGCGGTGTTTCAAAAACACCAGCTAGCGGTTGCGCCTAAACAGAGTCCATATGCTCAAGAATATCTCCAGAAGGAATCATCCGACAATTTTGCAGTTTTCACCTTTCTATTCCTTGCTAAGCGACCTTTCCAACCATACCAAGTGTGCCAGGCCGGAACTTGAACCCTAGGCTACAATCGCGTTATTAAGTCATCACCCTACCCGTTGCCGTGACAGGCGGTGTTTCAAAAACACGACCTTTTCAGCCATACCAAGTGTGCCAGGCCGGAACTTGAACCCTAGGCTACAATCGCGTTATTAAGTCATCACCCTACCCGTTGCCGTGACAGGCGGTGTTTCAAAAACACGAGCTAGCGGTTGCGCCTAAACAGAGTCCATATGCTCAAGAATATCTCCAGAAGGAATCATCCGACAATTTTGCGGTTTTCACCTTTCTTCCTTGCTAAGCGACCTTTCCAACCATACCAAGTGTGCCAGGCCGGAACTTGAACCCTAGGCTACAATCGCGTTATTAAGTCATCACCCTACCGTTGCCGTGACAGGCGGTGTTTCAAAAACACGACCTTTTCAGCCATACCAAGTGTGCCAGGCCGGAACTTGAACCCTAGGCTACAATCGCGTTATTAAGTCATCACCCTACCCGTTGCCGTGACAGGCGGTGTTTCAAAAACACGAGCTAGCGGTTGCGCCCAAACAGAGTCCATATGCTCAAGAATATCTCCAGAAGGAATCATCCGACAATTTTGCGGTTTCACCTTTCTATTCCTTGCTAAGCGACCTTTCCAACCATACCAAGTGTGCTAGGCCGGAACTTGAACCCTAGGCTACAATCGCGTTATTAAGTCATCACCCTACCCGTTGCCGTGACAGGCGGTGTTTCAAAAACACCAGCTAGCGGTTGCGCCTAAACAGAGTCCATATGCTCAAGAATATCTCCAGAAGGAATCATCCGACAATTTTGCGGTTTTCACCTTTCTATTCCTTGCTAAGCGACCTTTCCAACCATACCAAGTGTGCCAGGCCGGAACTTGAACCTAGGCTACAATCGCGTTATTAAGTCATCACCCTACCCGTTGCCGTGACAGGCGGTGTTTCAAAAACACGACCTTTTCAGCCATACCAAGTGTGCCAGGCCGGAACTTGAACCCTAGGCTACAATCGCGTTATTAAGTCATCACCCTACCCGTTGCCGTGACAGGCGGTGTTTCAAAAACACGAGCTAGCGGTTGCGCCTAAACAGAGTCCATATGCTCAAGAATATCTCCAGAAGGAATCATCCGACAATTTTGCGGTTTTCACCTTTCTATTCTTGCTAAGCGACCTTTCCAACCATACCAAGTGTGCCAGGCCGGAACTTGAACCCTAGGCTACAATCGCGTTATTAAGTCATCACCCTACCCGTTGCCGTGACAGGCGGTGTTTCAAAAACACCAGCTAGCGGTTGCGCCTAAACAGAGTCCATATGCTCAAGAATATCTCCAGAAGGAATCATCCGACAATTTTGCGGTTTTCACCTTTCTATTTCTTGCTAAGCGACCTTTCCAACCATACCAAGTGTGCCAGGCCGGAACTTGAACCCTAGGCTACAATCGCGTTATTAAGTCATCACCCTACCCGTTGCCGTGACAGGCGGTGTTTCAAAAACACCAGCTAGCGGTTGCGCCTAAACAGAGTCCATATGCTCAAGAATATCTCCAGAAGGAATCATCCGACAATTTTGCAGTTTTCACCTTTCTATTCCTTGCTAAGCGACCTTTCCAACCATACCAAGTGTGCCAGGCCGGAACTTGAACCCTAGGCTACAATCGCGTTATTAAGTCATCACCCTACCCGTTGCCGTGACAGGCGGTGTTTCAAAAAACGACCTTTTCAGCCATACCAAGTGTGCCAGGCCGGAACTTGAACCCTAGGCTACAATCGCGTTATTAAGTCATCACCCTACCCGTTGCCGTGACAGGCGGTGTTTCAAAAACACGAGCTAGCGGTTGCGCCCAAACAGAGTCCATATGCTCAAGAATATCTCCAGAAGGAATCATCCGACAATTTTGCGGTTTTCACCTTTCTATTCCTTGCTAAGCGACCTTTCCAACCATACCAAGTGTGCCAGGCCGGAACTTGAACCCTAGGCTACAATCGCGTTATTAAGTCATCACCCTACCCGTTGCCGTGACAGGCGGTGTTTCAAAAACACGAGCTAGCGGTTGCGCCTAAACAGAGTCCATATGCTCAAGAATATCTCCAGAAGGAATCATCCGACAATTTTGCGGTTTTCACCTTTCTATTCCTTGCTAAGCGACCTTTCCAACCATACCAAGTGTGCCAGGCCGGAACTTGAACCCTAGGCTACAATCGCGTTATTAAGTCATCACCCTACCCGTTGCCGTGACAGGCGGTGTTTCAAAAACACGAGCTAGCGGTTGCGCCTAAACAGAGTCCATATGCTCAAGAATATCTCCAGAAGGAATCATCCGACAATTTTGCGGTTTTCACCTTTCTATTCCTTGCTAAGCGACCTTTCCAACCATACCAAGTGTGCCAGGCCGGAACTTGAACCCTAGGCTACAATCGCGTTATTAAGTCATCACCCTACCCTTGCCGTGACAGGCGGTGTTTCAAAAACACAAGCTAGCGGTTGCGCCTAAACAGAGTCCATATGCTCAAGAATATCTCCAGAAGGAATCATCCGACAATTTTGCGGTTTTCACCTTTCTATTCCTTGCTAAGCGACCTTTCCAACCATACCAAGTGTGCCAGGCCGGAACTTGAACCCTAGGCTACAATCGCGTTATTAAGTCATCACCCTACCCGTTGCCGTGACAGGCGGTGTTTCAAAAACACGAGCTAGCGGTTGCGCCCAAACAGAGTCCATATGCTCAAGAATATCTCCAGAAGGAATCATCCGACAATTTTGCGGTTTTCACCTTTCTATTTCTTGCTAAACGACCTTTCCAACCATACCAAGTGTGCCAGGCCGGAACTTGAACCCTAGGCTACAATCGCGTTATTAAGTCATCACCCTACCCGTTGCCGTGACAGGCGGTGTTTCAAAAACACCAGCTAGCGGTTGCGCCTAAACAGAGTCCATATGCTCAAGAATATCTCCAGAAGGAATCATCCGACAATTTTGCGGTTTTCACCTTTCTATTCCTTGCTAAGCGACCTTTCCAACCATACCAAGTGTGCCAGGCCGGAACTTGAACCCTAGGCTACAATCGCGTTATTAAGTCATCACCCTACCCGTTGCCGTGACAGGCGGTGTTTCAAAAACACGAGCTAGCGGTTGCGCCTAAACAGAGTCCATATGCTCAAGAATATCTCCAGAAGGAATCATCGGATCCGACAATTTTGCGGTTTTCACCTTTCTATTTCTTGCTAAGCGACCTTTCCAACCATACCAAGTGTGCCAGGCCGGAACTTGAACCCTAGGCTACAATCGCGTTATTAAGTCATCACCCTACCCGTTGCCGTGACAGGCGGTGTTTCAAAAACACCAGCTAGCGGTTGCGCCTAAACAGAGTCCATATGCTCAAGAATATCTCCAGAAGGAATCATCCGACAATTTTGCAGTTTTCACCTTTCTATTCCTTGCTAAGCGACCTTTCCAACCATACCAAGTGTGCCAGGCCGGAACTTGAACCCTAGGCTACAATCGCGTTATTAAGTCATCACCCTACCCGTTGCCGTGACAGGCGGTGTTTCAAAAACACGACCTTTTCAGCCATACCAAGTGTGCCAGGCCGGAACTTGAACCCTAGGCTACAATCGCGTTATTAAGTCATCACCCTACCCGTTGCCGTGACAGGCGGTGTTTCAAAAACACCAGCTAGCGGTTGCGCCTAAACAGAGTCCATATGCTCAAGAATATCTCCAGAAGGAATCATCCGACAATTTTGCGGTTTTCACCTTTCTATTCCTTGCTAAGCGACCTTTCCAACCATACCAAGTGTGCCAGGCCGGAACTTGAACCCTAGGCTACAATCGCGTTATTAAGTCATCACCCTACCCGTTGCCGTGACAGGCGGTGTTTCAAAAACACGACCTTTTCAGCCATACCAAGTGTGCCAGGCCGGAACTTGAACCCTAGGCTACAATCGCGTTATTAAGTCATCACCCTACCCGTTGCCGTGACAGGCGGTGTTTCAAAAACACGAGCTAGCGGTTGCGCCCAAACAGAGTCCATATGCTCAAGAATATCTCCAGAAGGAATCATCCGACAATTTTGCGGTTTTCACCTTTCTATTCCTTGCTAAGCGACCTTTCCAACCATACCAAGTGTGCCAGGCCGGAACTTGAACCCTAGGCTACAATCGCGTTATTAAGTCATCACCCTACCCGTTGCCGTGACAGGCGGTGTTTCAAAAACACCAGCTAGCGGTTGCGCCTAAACAGAGTCCATATGCTCAAGAATATCTCCAGAAGGAATCATCCGACAATTTTGCGGTTTTCACCTTTCTATTCCTTGCTAAGCGACCTTTCCAACCATACCAAGTGTGCCAGGCCGGAACTTGAACCCTAGGCTACAATCGCGTTATTAAGTCATCACCCTACCCGTTGCCGTGACAGGCGGTGTTTCAAAAACACGACCTTTTCAGCCATACCAAGTGTGCCAGGCCGGAACTTGAACCCTAGGCTACAATCGCGTTATTAAGTCATCACCCTACCCGTTGCCGTGACAGGCGGTGTTTCAAAAACACGAGCTAGCGGTTGCGCCTAAACAGAGTCCATATGCTCAAGAATATCTCCAGAAGGAATCATCCGACAATTTTGCGGTTTTCACCTTTCTATTTCTTGCTAAGCGACCTTTCCAACCATACCAAGTGTGCCAGGCCGGAACTTGAACCCTAGGCTACAATCGCGTTATTAAGTCATCACCCTACCCGTTGCCGTGACAGGCGGTGTTTCAAAAACACCAGCTAGCGGTTGCGCCTAAACAGAGTCCATATGCTCAAGAATATCTCCAGAAGGAATCATCCGACAATTTTGCGGTTTTCACCTTTCTATTTCTTGCTAAGCGACCTTTCCAACCATACCAAGTGTGCCAGGCCGGAACTTGAACCCTAGGCTACAATCGCGTTATTAAGTCATCACCCTACCCGTTGCCGTGACAGGCGGTGTTTCAAAAACACCAGCTAGCGGTTGCGCCTAAACAGAGTCCATATGCTCAAGAATATCTCCAGAAGGAATCATCCGACAATTTTGCGGTTTTCACCTTTCTATTCCTTGCTAAGCGACCTTTCCAACCATACCAAGTGTGCCAGGCCGGAACTTGAACCCTAGGCTACAATCGCGTTATTAAGTCATCACCCTACCCGTTGCCGTGACAGGCGGTGTTTCAAAAACACGACCTTTTCAGCCATACCAAGTGTGCCAGGCCGGAACTTGAACCCTAGGCTACAATCGCGTTATTAAGTCATCACCCTACCCGTTGCCGTGACAGGCGGTGTTTCAAAAACACGAGCTAGCGGTTGCGCCTAAACAGAGTCCATATGCTCAAGAATATCTCCAGAAGGAATCATCCGACAATTTTGCGGTTTTCACCTTTCTATTTCTTGCTAAGCGACCTTTCCAACCATACCAAGTGTGCCAGGCCGGAACTTGAACCCTAGGCTACAATCGCGTTATTAAGTCATCACCCTACCCGTTGCCGTGACAGGCGGTGTTTCAAAAACACGAGCTAGCGGTTGCGCCTAAACAGAGTCCATATGCTCAAGAATATCTCCAGAAGGAATCATCCGACAATTTTGCGGTTTTCACCTTTCTATTTCTTGCTAAGCGACCTTTCCAACCATACCAAGTGTGCCAGGCCGGAACTTGAACCCTAGGCTACAATCGCGTTATTAAGTCATCACCCTACCCGTTGCCGTGACAGGCGGTGTTTCAAAAACACCAGCTAGCGGTTGCGCCTAAACAGAGTCCATATGCTCAAGAATATCTCCAGAAGGAATCATCCGACAATTTTGCAGTTTTCACCTTTCTATTCCTTGCTAAGCGACCTTTCCAACCATACCAAGTGTGCCAGGCCGGAACTTGAACCCTAGGCTACAATCGCGTTATTAAGTCATCACCCTACCCGTTGCCGTGACAGGCGGTGTTTCAAAAACACGACCTTTTCAGCCATACCAAGTGTGCCAGGCCGGAACTTGAACCCTAGGCTACAATCGCGTTATTAAGTCATCACCCTACCCGTTGCCGTGACAGGCGGTGTTTCAAAAACACGAGCTAGCGGTTGCGCCTAAACAGAGTCCATATGCTCAAGAATATCTCCAGAAGGAATCATCCGACAATTTTGCGGTTTTCACCTTTCTATTTCTTGCTAAGCGACCTTTCCAACCATACCAAGTGTGCCAGGCCGGAACTTGAACCCTAGGCTACAATCGCGTTATTAAGTCATCACCCTACCCGTTGCCGTGACAGGCGGGTTTCAAAAACACGACCTTTTCAGCCATACCAAGTGTGCCAGGCCGGAACTTGAACCCTAGGCTACAATCGCGTTATTAAGTCATCACCCTACCCGTTGCCGTGACAGGCGGTGTTTCAAAAACACGAGCTAGCGGTTGCGCCTAAACAGAGTCCATATGCTCAAGAATATCTCCAGAAGGAATCATCCGACAATTTTGCGGTTTTCACCTTTCTATTCCTTGCTAAGCGACCTTTCCAACCATACCAAGTGTGCCAGGCCGGAACTTGAACCCTAGGCTACAATCGCGTTATTAAGTCATCACCCTACCCGTTGCCGTGACAGGCGGTGTTTCAAAAACACGAGCTAGCGGTTGCGCCTAAACAGAGTCCATATGCTCAAGAATATCTCCAGAAGGAATCATCCGACAATTTTGCGGTTTTCACCTTTCTATTCCTTGCTAAGCGACCTTTCCAACCATACCAAGTGTGCCAGGCCGGAACTTGAACCCTAGGCTACAATCGCGTTATTAAGTCATCACCCTACCCGTTGCCGTGACAGGCGGTGTTTCAAAAACACGAGCTAGCGGTTGCGCCTAAACAGAGTCCATATGCTCAAGAATATCTCCAGAAGGAATCATCCGACAATTTTGCGGTTTTCACCTTTCTATTTCTTGCTAAGCGACCTTTCCAACCATACCAAGTGTGCCAGGCCGGAACTTGAACCCTAGGCTACAATCGCGTTATTAAGTCATCACCCTACCCGTTGCCGTGACAGGCGGTGTTTCAAAAACACCAGCTAGCGGTTGCGCCTAAACAGAGTCCATATGCTCAAGAATATCTCCAGAAGGAATCATCCGACAATTTTGCGGTTTTCACCTTTCTATTCCTTGCTAAGCGACCTTTCCAACCATACCAAGTGTGCCAGGCCGGAACTTGAACCCTAGGCTACAATCGCGTTATTAAGTCATCACCCTACCCGTTGCCGTGACAGGCGGTGTTTCAAAAACACGAGCTAGCGGTTGCGCCTAAACAGAGTCCATATGCTCAAGAATATCTCCAGAAGGAATCATCCGACAATTTTGCGGTTTTCACCTTTCTATTCCTTGCTAAGCGACCTTTCCAACCATACCAAGTGTGCCAGGCCGGAACTTGAACCCTAGGCTACAATCGCGTTATTAAGTCATCACCCTACCCGTTGCCGTGACAGGCGGTGTTTCAAAAACACGACCTTTTCAGCCATACCAAGTGTGCCAGGCCGGAACTTGAACCCTAGGCTACAATCGCGTTATTAAGTCATCACCCTACCCGTTGCCGTGACAGGCGGTGTTTCAAAAACACGAGCTAGCGGTTGCGCCCAAACAGAGTCCATATGCTCAAGAATATCTCCAGAAGGAATCATCCGACAATTTTGCGGTTTTCACCTTTCTATTCCTTGCTAAGCGACCTTTCCAACCATACCAAGTGTGCCAGGCCGGAACTTGAACCCTAGGCTACAATCGCGTTATTAAGTCATCACCCTACCCGTTGCCGTGACAGGCGGTGTTTCAAAAACACGAGCTAGCGGTTGCGCCTAAACAGAGTCCATATGCTCAAGAATATCTCCAGAAGGAATCATCCGACAATTTTGCGGTTTTCACCTTTCTATTTCTTGCTAAGCGACCTTTCCAACCATACCAAGTGTGCCAGGCCGGAACTTGAACCCTAGGCTACAATCGCGTTATTAAGTCATCACCCTACCCGTTGCCGTGACAGGCGGTGTTTCAAAAACACGAGCTAGCGGTTGCGCCTAAACAGAGTCCATATGCTCAAGAATATCTCCAGAAGGAATCATCCGACAATTTTGCGGTTTTCACCTTTCTATTCCTTGCTAAGCGACCTTTCCAACCATACCAAGTGTGCCAGGCCGGAACTTGAACCCTAGGCTACAATCGCGTTATTAAGTCATCACCCTACCCGTTGCCGTGACAGGCGGTGTTTCAAAAACACGAGCTAGCGGTTGCGCCTAAACAGAGTCCATATGCTCAAGAATATCTCCAGAAGGAATCATCCGACAATTTTGCGGTTTTCACCTTTCTATTCCTTGCTAAGCGACCTTTCCAACCATACCAAGTGTGCCAGGCCGGAACTTGAACCCTAGGCTACAATCGCGTTATTAAGTCATCACCCTACCCGTTGCCGTGACAGGCGGTGTTTCAAAAACACGAGCTAGCGGTTGCGCCCAAACAGAGTCCATATGCTCAAGAATATCTCCAGAAGGAATCATCCGACAATTTTGCGGTTTTCACCTTTCTATTTCTTGCTAAGCGACCTTTCCAACCATACCAAGTGTGCCAGGCCGGAACTTGAACCCTAGGCTACAATCGCGTTATTAAGTCATCACCCTACCCGTTGCCGTGACAGGCGGTGTTTCAAAAACACCAGCTAGCGGTTGCGCCTAAACAGAGTCCATATGCTCAAGAATATCTCCAGAAGGAATCATCCGACAATTTTGCGGTTTTCACCTTTCTATTCCTTGCTAAGCGACCTTTCCAACCATACCAAGTGTGCCAGGCCGGAACTTGAACCCTAGGCTACAATCGCGTTATTAAGTCATCACCCTACCCGTTGCCGTGACAGGCGGTGTTTCAAAAACACGAGCTAGCGGTTGCGCCTAAACAGAGTCCATATGCTCAAGAATATCTCCAGAAGGAAATCATCCGACAATTTTGCGGTTTTCACCTTTCTATTTCTTGCTAAGCGACCTTTCCAACCATACCAAGTGTGCCAGGCCGGAACTTGAACCCTAGGCTACAATCGCGTTATTAAGTCATCACCCTACCCGTTGCCGTGACAGGCGGTGTTTCAAAAACACCAGCTAGCGGTTGCGCCTAAACAGAGTCCATATGCTCAAGAATATCTCCAGAAGGAATCATCCGACAATTTTGCAGTTTTCACCTTTCTATTCCTTGCTAAGCGACCTTTCCAACCATACCAAGTGTGCCAGGCCGGAACTTGAACCCTAGGCTACAATCGCGTTATTAAGTCATCACCCTACCCGTTGCCGTGACAGGCGGTGTTTCAAAAACACGACCTTTTCAGCCATACCAAGTGTGCCAGGCCGGAACTTGAACCCTAGGCTACAATCGCGTTATTAAGTCATCACCCTACCCGTTGCCGTGACAGGCGGTGTTTCAAAAACACGAGCTAGCGGTTGCGCCTAAACAGAGTCCATATGCTCAAGAATATCTCCAGAAGGAATCATCCGACAATTTTGCGGTTTTCACCTTTCTATTCCTTGCTAAGCGACCTTTCCAACCATACCAAGTGTGCCAGGCCGGAACTTGAACCCTAGGCTACAATCGCGTTATTAAGTCATCACCCTACCCGTTGCCGTGACAGGCGGTGTTTCAAAAACACGAGCTAGCGGTTGCGCCTAAACAGAGTCCATATGCTCAAGAATATCTCCAGAAGGAATCATCCGACAATTTTGCGGTTTTCACCTTTCTATTCCTTGCTAAGCGACCTTTCCAACCATACCAAGTGTGCCAGGCCGGAACTTGAACCCTAGGCTACAATCGCGTTATTAAGTCATCACCCTACCCGTTGCCGTGACAGGCGGTGTTTCAAAAACACGACCTTTTCAGCCATACCAAGTGTGCCAGGCCGGAACTTGAACCCTAGGCTACAATCGCGTTATTAAGTCATCACCCTACCCGTTGCCGTGACAGGCGGTGTTTCAAAAACACGAGCTAGCGGTTGCGCCTAAACAGAGTCCATATGCTCAAGAATATCTCCAGAAGGAATCATCCGACAATTTTGCGGTTTTCACCTTTCTATTTCTTGCTAAGCGACCTTTCCAACCATACCAAGTGTGCCAGGCCGGAACTTGAACCCTAGGCTACAATCGCGTTATTAAGTCATCACCCTACCCGTTGCCGTGACAGGCGGTGTTTCAAAAACACCAGCTAGCGGTTGCGCCTAAACAGAGTCCATATGCTCAAGAATATCTCCAGAAGGAATCATCCGACAATTTTGCGGTTTTCACCTTTCTATTCCTTGCTAAGCGACCTTTCCAACCATACCAAGTGTGCCAGGCCGGAACTTGAACCCTAGGCTACAATCGCGTTATTAAGTCATCACCCTACCCGTTGCCGTGACAGGCGGTGTTTCAAAAACACGACCTTTTCAGCCATACCAAGTGTGCCAGGCCGGAACTTGAACCCTAGGCTACAATCGCGTTATTAAGTCATCACCCTACCCGTTGCCGTGACAGGCGGTGTTTCAAAAACACCAGCTAGCGGTTGCGCCTAAACAGAGTCCATATGCTCAAGAATATCTCCAGAAGGAATCATCCGACAATTTTGCGGTTTTCACCTTTCTATTTCTTGCTAAGCGACCTTTCCAACCATACCAAGTGTGCCAGGCCGGAACTTGAACCCTAGGCTACAATCGCGTTATTAAGTCATCACCCTACCCGTTGCCGTGACAGGCGGTGTTTCAAAAACACCAGCTAGCGGTTGCGCCTAAACAGAGTCCATATGCTCAAGAATATCTCCAGAAGGAATCATCCGACAATTTTGCGGTTTTCACCTTTCTATTCCTTGCTAAGCGACCTTTCCAACCATACCAAGTGTGCCAGGCCGGAACTTGAACCCTAGGCTACAATCGCGTTATTAAGTCATCACCCTACCCGTTGCCGTGACAGGCGGTGTTTCAAAAACACGACCTTTTCAGCCATACCAAGTGTGCCAGGCCGGAACTTGAACCCTAGGCTACAATCGCGTTATTAAGTCATCACCCTACCCGTTGCCGTGACAGGCGGTGTTTCAAAAACACGAGCTAGCGGTTGCGCCTAAACAGAGTCCATATGCTCAAGAATATCTCCAGAAGGAATCATCCGACAATTTTGCGGTTTTCACCTTTCTATTCCTTGCTAAGCGACCTTTCCAACCATACCAAGTGTGCCAGGCCGGAACTTGAACCCTAGGCTACAATCGCGTTATTAAGTCATCACCCTACCCGTTGCCGTGACAGGCGGTGTTTCAAAAACACGACCTTTTCAGCCATACCAAGTGTGCCAGGCCGGAACTTGAACCCTAGGCTACAATCGCGTTATTAAGTCATCACCCTACCCGTTGCCGTGACAGGCGGTGTTTCAAAAACACCAGCTAGCGGTTGCGCCTAAACAGAGTCCATATGCTCAAGAATATCTCCAGAAGGAATCATCCGACAATTTTGCGGTTTTCACCTTTCTATTCCTTGCTAAGCGACCTTTCCAACCATACCAAGTGTGCCAGGCCGGAACTTGAACCCTAGGCTACAATCGCGTTATTAAGTCATCACCCTACCCGTTGCCGTGACAGGCGGTGTTTCAAAAACACGAGCTAGCGGTTGCGCCTAAACAGAGTCCATATGCTCAAGAATATCTCCAGAAGGAATCATCCGACAATTTTGCGGTTTTCACCTTTCTATTCCTTGCTAAGCGACCTTTCCAACCATACCAAGTGTGCCAGGCCGGAACTTGAACCCTAGGCTACAATCGCGTTATTAAGTCATCACCCTACCCGTTGCCGTGACAGGCGGTGTTTCAAAAACACGAGCTAGCGGTTGCGCCTAAACAGAGTCCATATGCTCAAGAATATCTCCAGAAGGAATCATCCGACAATTTTGCGGTTTTCACCTTTCTATTTCTTGCTAAGCGACCTTTCCAACCATACCAAGTGTGCCAGGCCGGAACTTGAACCCTAGGCTACAATCGCGTTATTAAGTCATCACCCTACCCGTTGCCGTGACAGGCGGTGTTTCAAAAACACCAGCTAGCGGTTGCGCCTAAACAGAGTCCATATGCTCAAGAATATCTCCAGAAGGAATCATCCGACAATTTTGCGGTTTTCACCTTTCTATTCCTTGCTAAGCGACCTTTCCAACCATACCAAGTGTGCCAGGCCGGAACTTGAACCCTAGGCTACAATCGCGTTATTAAGTCATCACCCTACCCGTTGCCGTGACAGGCGGTGTTTCAAAAACACGAGCTAGCGGTTGCGCCTAAACAGAGTCCATATGCTCAAGAATATCTCCAGAAGGAATCATCCGACAATTTTGCGGTTTTCACCTTTCTATTCCTTGCTAAGCGACCTTTCCAACCATACCAAGTGTGCCAGGCCGGAACTTGAACCCTAGGCTACAATCGCGTTATTAAGTCATCACCCTACCCGTTGCCGTGACAGGCGGTGTTTCAAAAACACGACCTTTTCAGCCATACCAAGTGTGCCAGGCCGGAACTTGAACCCTAGGCTACAATCGCGTTATTAAGTCATCACCCTACCCGTTGCCGTGACAGGCGGTGTTTCAAAAACACGAGCTAGCGGTTGCGCCTAAACAGAGTCCATATGCTCAAGAATATCTCCAGAAGGAATCATCCGACAATTTTGCGGTTTTCACCTTTCTATTCCTTGCTAAGCGACCTTTCCAACCATACCAAGTGTGCCAGGCCGGAACTTGAACCCTAGGCTACAATCGCGTTATTAAGTCATCACCCTACCCGTTGCCGTGACAGGCGGTGTTTCAAAAACACGAGCTAGCGGTTGCGCCTAAACAGAGTCCATATGCTCAAGAATATCTCCAGAAGGAATCATCCGACAATTTTGCGGTTTTCACCTTTCTATTTCTTGCTAAGCGACCTTTCCAACCATACCAAGTGTGCCAGGCCGGAACTTGAACCCTAGGCTACAATCGCGTTATTAAGTCATCACCCTACCCGTTGCCGTGACAGGCGGTGTTTCAAAAACACCAGCTAGCGGTTGCGCCTAAACAGAGTCCATATGCTCAAGAATATCTCCAGAAGGAATCATCCGACAATTTTGCGGTTTTCACCTTTCTATTCCTTGCTAAGCGACCTTTCCAACCATACCAAGTGTGCCAGGCCGGAACTTGAACCCTAGGCTACAATCGCGTTATTAAGTCATCACCCTACCCGTTGCCGTGACAGGCGGTGTTTCAAAAACACGAGCTAGCGGTTGCGCCTAAACAGAGTCCATATGCTCAAGAATATCTCCAGAAGGAATCATCCGACAATTTTGCGGTTTTCACCTTTCTATTCCTTGCTAAGCGACCTTTCCAACCATACCAAGTGTGCCAGGCCGGAACTTGAACCCTAGGCTACAATCGCGTTATTAAGTCATCACCCTACCCGTTGCCGTGACAGGCGGTGTTTCAAAAACACGAGCTAGCGGTTGCGCCTAAACAGAGTCCATATGCTCAAGAATATCTCCAGAAGGAATCATCCGACAATTTTGCGGTTTTCACCTTTCTATTCTTGCTAAGCGACCTTTCCAACCATACCAAGTGTGCCAGGCCGGAACTTGAACCCTAGGCTACAATCGCGTTATTAAGTCATCACCCTACCCGTTGCCGTGACAGGCGGTGTTTCAAAAACACCAGCTAGCGGTTGCGCCTAAACAGAGTCCATATGCTCAAGAATATCTCCAGAAGGAATCATCCGACAATTTTGCGGTTTTCACCTTTCTATTCCTTGCTAAGCGACCTTTCCAACCATACCAAGTGTGCCAGGCCGGAACTTGAACCCTAGGCTACAATCGCGTTATTAAGTCATCACCCTACCCGTTGCCGTGACAGGCGGTGTTTCAAAAACACGAGCTAGCGGTTGCGCCTAAACAGAGTCCATATGCTCAAGAATATCTCCAGAAGGAATCATCCGACAATTTTGCGGTTTTCACCTTTCTATTCCTTGCTAAGCGACCTTTCCAACCATACCAAGTGTGCCAGGCCGGAACTTGAACCCTAGGCTACAATCGCGTTATTAAGTCATCACCCTACCCGTTGCCGTGACAGGCGGTGTTTCAAAAACACGACCTTTTCAGCCATACCAAGTGTGCCAGGCCGGAACTTGAACCCTAGGCTACAATCGCGTTATTAAGTCATCACCCTACCCGTTGCCGTGACAGGCGGTGTTTCAAAAACACGAGCTAGCGGTTGCGCCTAAACAGAGTCCATATGCTCAAGAATATCTCCAGAAGGAATCATCCGACAATTTTGCGGTTTTCACCTTTCTATTCCTTGCTAAGCGACCTTTCCAACCATACCAAGTGTGCCAGGCCGGAACTTGAACCCTAGGCTACAATCGCGTTATTAAGTCATCACCCTACCCGTTGCCGTGACAGGCGGTGTTTCAAAAACACGAGCTAGCGGTTGCGCCTAAACAGAGTCCATATGCTCAAGAATATCTCCAGAAGGAATCATCCGACAATTTTGCGGTTTTCACCTTTCTATTCCTTGCTAAGCGACCTTTCCAACCATACCAAGTGTGCCAGGCCGGAACTTGAACCCTAGGCTACAATCGCGTTATTAAGTCATCACCCTACCCGTTGCCGTGACAGGCGGTGTTTCAAAAACACCAGCTAGCGGTTGCGCCTAAACAGAGTCCATATGCTCAAGAATATCTCCAGAAGGAATCATCCGACAATTTTGCGGTTTTCACCTTTCTATTCCTTGCTAAGCGACCTTTCCAACCATACCAAGTGTGCCAGGCCGGAACTTGAACCCTAGGCTACAATCGCGTTATTAAGTCATCACCCTACCCGTTGCCGTGACAGGCGGTGTTTCAAAAACACGAGCTAGCGGTTGCGCCTAAACAGAGTCCATATGCTCAAGAATATCTCCAGAAGGAATCATCCGACAATTTTGCGGTTTTCACCTTTCTATTCCTTGCTAAGCGACCTTTCCAACCATACCAAGTGTGCCAGGCCGGAACTTGAACCCTAGGCTACAATCGCGTTATTAAGTCATCACCCTACCCGTTGCCGTGACAGGCGGTGTTTCAAAAACACGAGCTAGCGGTTGCGCCTAAACAGAGTCCATATGCTCAAGAATATCTCCAGAAGGAATCATCCGACAATTTTGCGGTTTTCACCTTTCTATTTCTTGCTAAGCGACCTTTCCAACCATACCAAGTGTGCCAGGCCGGAACTTGAACCCTAGGCTACAATCGCGTTATTAAGTCATCACCCTACCCGTTGCCGTGACAGGCGGTGTTTCAAAAACACCAGCTAGCGGTTGCGCCTAAACAGAGTCCATATGCTCAAGAATATCTCCAGAAGGAATCATCCGACAATTTTGCGGTTTTCACCTTTCTATTCCTTGCTAAGCGACCTTTCCAACCATACCAAGTGTGCCAGGCCGGAACTTGAACCCTAGGCTACAATCGCGTTATTAAGTCATCACCCTACCCGTTGCCGTGACAGGCGGTGTTTCAAAAACACGAGCTAGCGGTTGCGCCTAAACAGAGTCCATATGCTCAAGAATATCTCCAGAAGGAAATCATCCGACAATTTTGCGGTTTTCACCTTTCTATTTCTTGCTAAGCGACCTTTCCAACCATACCAAGTGTGCCAGGCCGGAACTTGAACCCTAGGCTACAATCGCGTTATTAAGTCATCACCCTACCCGTTGCCGTGACAGGCGGTGTTTCAAAAACACCAGCTAGCGGTTGCGCCTAAACAGAGTCCATATGCTCAAGAATATCTCCAGAAGGAATCATCCGACAATTTTGCGGTTTTCACCTTTCTATTCCTTGCTAAGCGACCTTTCCAACCATACCAAGTGTGCCAGGCCGGAACTTGAACCCTAGGCTACAATCGCGTTATTAAGTCATCACCCTACCCGTTGCCGTGACAGGCGGTGTTTCAAAAACACGACCTTTTCAGCCATACCAAGTGTGCCAGGCCGGAACTTGAACCCTAGGCTACAATCGCGTTATTAAGTCATCACCCTACCCGTTGCCGTGACAGGCGGTGTTTCAAAAACACCAGCTAGCGGTTGCGCCTAAACAGAGTCCATATGCTCAAGAATATCTCCAGAAGGAATCATCCGACAATTTTGCGGTTTTCACCTTTCTATTCCTTGCTAAGCGACCTTTCCAACCATACCAAGTGTGCCAGGCCGGAACTTGAACCCTAGGCTACAATCGCGTTATTAAGTCATCACCCTACCCGTTGCCGTGACAGGCGGTGTTTCAAAAACACGACCTTTTCAGCCATACCAAGTGTGCCAGGCCGGAACTTGAACCCTAGGCTACAATCGCGTTATTAAGTCATCACCCTACCCGTTGCCGTGACAGGCGGTGTTTCAAAAACACGAGCTAGCGGTTGCGCCTAAACAGAGTCCATATGCTCAAGAATATCTCCAGAAGGAATCATCCGACAATTTTGCGGTTTTCACCTTTCTATTCCTTGCTAAGCGACCTTTCCAACCATACCAAGTGTGCCAGGCCGGAACTTGAACCCTAGGCTACAATCGCGTTATTAAGTCATCACCCTACCCGTTGCCGTGACAGGCGGTGTTTCAAAAACACCAGCTAGCGGTTGCGCCTAAACAGAGTCCATATGCTCAAGAATATCTCCAGAAGGAATCATCCGACAATTTTGCGGTTTTCACCTTTCTATTCCTTGCTAAGCGACCTTTCCAACCATACCAAGTGTGCCAGGCCGGAACTTGAACCCTAGGCTACAATCGCGTTATTAAGTCATCACCCTACCCGTTGCCGTGACAGGCGGTGTTTCAAAAACACCAGCTAGCGGTTGCGCCTAAACAGAGTCCATATGCTCAAGAATATCTCCAGAAGGAATCATCCGACAATTTTGCGGTTTTCACCTTTCTATTCCTTGCTAAGCGACCTTTCCAACCATACCAAGTGTGCCAGGCCGGAACTTGAACCCTAGGCTACAATCGCGTTATTAAGTCATCACCCTACCCGTTGCCGTGACAGGCGGTGTTTCAAAAACACGAGCTAGCGGTTGCGCCTAAACAGAGTCCATATGCTCAAGAATATCTCCAGAAGGAATCATCCGACAATTTTGCGGTTTTCACCTTTCTATTCCTTGCTAAGCGACCTTTCCAACCATACCAAGTGTGCCAGGCCGGAACTTGAACCCTAGGCTACAATCGCGTTATTAAGTCATCACCCTACCCGTTGCCGTGACAGGCGGTGTTTCAAAAACACGAGCTAGCGGTTGCGCCTAAACAGAGTCCATATGCTCAAGAATATCTCCAGAAGGAATCATCCGACAATTTTGCGGTTTTCACCTTTCTATTCTTGCTAAGCGACCTTTCCAACCATACCAAGTGTGCCAGGCCGGAACTTGAACCCTAGGCTACAATCGCGTTATTAAGTCATCACCCTACCCGTTGCCGTGACAGGCGGTGTTTCAAAAACACGAGCTAGCGGTTGCGCCTAAACAGAGTCCATATGCTCAAGAATATCTCCAGAAGGAATCATCCGACAATTTTGCGGTTTTCACCTTTCTATTCCTTGCTAAGCGACCTTTCCAACCATACCAAGTGTGCCAGGCCGGAACTTGAACCCTAGGCTACAATCGCGTTATTAAGTCATCACCCTACCCGTTGCCGTGACAGGCGGTGTTTCAAAAACACGAGCTAGCGGTTGCGCCTAAACAGAGTCCATATGCTCAAGAATATCTCCAGAAGGAATCATCCGACAATTTTGCGGTTTTCACCTTTCTATTCCTTGCTAAGCGACCTTTCCAACCATACCAAGTGTGCCAGGCCGGAACTTGAACCCTAGGCTACAATCGCGTTATTAAGTCATCACCCTACCCGTTGCCGTGACAGGCGGTGTTTCAAAAACACGACCTTTCCAACCATACCAAGTGTGCCAGGCCGGAACTTGAACCCTAGGCTACAATCGCGTTATTAAGTCATCACCCTACCCGTTGCCGTGACAGGCGGTGTTTCAAAAACACGAGCTAGCGGTTGCGCCTAAACAGAGTCCATATGCTCAAGAATATCTCCAGAAGGAATCATCCGACAATTTTGCGGTTTTCACCTTTCTATTCTTGCTAAGCGACCTTTCCAACCATACCAAGTGTGCCAGGCCGGAACTTGAACCCTAGGCTACAATCGCGTTATTAAGTCATCACCCTACCCGTTGCCGTGACAGGCGGTGTTTCAAAAACACGAGCTAGCGGTTGCGCCTAAACAGAGTCCATATGCTCAAGAATATCTCCAGAAGGAATCATCCGACAATTTTGCGGTTTTCACCTTTCTATTTCTTGCTAAGCGACCTTTCCAACCATACCAAGTGTGCCAGGCCGGAACTTGAACCCTAGGCTACAATCGCGTTATTAAGTCATCACCCTACCCGTTGCCGTGACAGGCGGTGTTTCAAAAACACCAGCTAGCGGTTGCGCCTAAACAGAGTCCATATGCTCAAGAATATCTCCAGAAGGAATCATCCGACAATTTTGCGGTTTTCACCTTTCTATTCCTTGCTAAGCGACCTTTCCAACCATACCAAGTGTGCCAGGCCGGAACTTGAACCCTAGGCTACAATCGCGTTATTAAGTCATCACCCTACCCGTTGCCGTGACAGGCGGTGTTTCAAAAACACGACCTTTTCAGCCATACCAAGTGTGCCAGGCCGGAACTTGAACCCTAGGCTACAATCGCGTTATTAAGTCATCACCCTACCCGTTGCCGTGACAGGCGGTGTTTCAAAAACACCAGCTAGCGGTTGCGCCTAAACAGAGTCCATATGCTCAAGAATATCTCCAGAAGGAATCATCCGACAATTTTGCGGTTTTCACCTTTCTATTCCTTGCTAAGCGACCTTTCCAACCATACCAAGTGTGCCAGGCCGGAACTTGAACCCTAGGCTACAATCGCGTTATTAAGTCATCACCCTACCCGTTGCCGTGACAGGCGGTGTTTCAAAAACACCAGCTAGCGGTTGCGCCTAAACAGAGTCCATATGCTCAAGAATATCTCCAGAAGGAATCATCCGACAATTTTGCGGTTTTCACCTTTCTATTTCTTGCTAAGCGACCTTTCCAACCATACCAAGTGTGCCAGGCCGGAACTTGAACCCTAGGCTACAATCGCGTTATTAAGTCATCACCCTACCCGTTGCCGTGACAGGCGGTGTTTCAAAAACACCAGCTAGCGGTTGCGCCTAAACAGAGTCCATATGCTCAAGAATATCTCCAGAAGGAATCATCCGACAATTTTGCGGTTTTCACCTTTCTATTCCTTGCTAAGCGACCTTTCCAACCATACCAAGTGTGCCAGGCCGGAACTTGAACCCTAGGCTACAATCGCGTTATTAAGTCATCACCCTACCCGTTGCCGTGACAGGCGGTGTTTCAAAAACACGACCTTTTCAGCCATACCAAGTGTGCCAGGCCGGAACTTGAACCCTAGGCTACAATCGCGTTATTAAGTCATCACCCTACCCGTTGCCGTGACAGGCGGTGTTTCAAAAACACGAGCTAGCGGTTGCGCCTAAACAGAGTCCATATGCTCAAGAATATCTCCAGAAGGAATCATCCGACAATTTTGCGGTTTTCACCTTTCTATTCCTTGCTAAGCGACCTTTCCAACCATACCAAGTGTGCCAGGCCGGAACTTGAACCCTAGGCTACAATCGCGTTATTAAGTCATCACCCTACCCGTTGCCGTGACAGGCGGTGTTTCAAAACACCAGCTAGCGGTTGCGCCTAAACAGAGTCCATATGCTCAAGAATATCTCCAGAAGGAATCATCCGACAATTTTGCGGTTTTCACCTTTCTATTCCTTGCTAAGCGACCTTTCCAACCATACCAAGTGTGCCAGGCCGGAACTTGAACCCTAGGCTACAATCGCGTTATTAAGTCATCACCCTACCCGTTGCCGTGACAGGCGGTGTTTCAAAAACACCAGCTAGCGGTTGCGCCTAAACAGAGTCCATATGCTCAAGAATATCTCCAGAAGGAATCATCCGACAATTTTGCGGTTTTCACCTTTCTATCCTTGCTAAGCGACCTTTCCAACCATACCAAGTGTGCCAGGCCGGAACTTGAACCCTAGGCTACAATCGCGTTATTAAGTCATCACCCTACCCGTTGCCGTGACAGGCGGTGTTTCAAAAACACGAGCTAGCGGTTGCGCCTAAACAGAGTCCATATGCTCAAGAATATCTCCAGAAGGAATCATCCGACAATTTTGCGGTTTTCACCTTTCTATTCCTTGCTAAGCGACCTTTCCAACCATACCAAGTGTGCCAGGCCGGAACTTGAACCCTAGGCTACAATCGCGTTATTAAGTCATCACCCTACCCGTTGCCGTGACAGGCGGTGTTTCAAAAACACGAGCTAGCGGTTGCGCCTAAACAGAGTCCATATGCTCAAGAATATCTCCAGAAGGAATCATCCGACAATTTTGCGGTTTTCACCTTTCTATTCCTTGCTAAGCGACCTTTCCAACCATACCAAGTGTGCCAGGCCGGAACTTGAACCCTAGGCTACAATCGCGTTATTAAGTCATCACCCTACCCGTTGCCGTGACAGGCGGTGTTTCAAAAACACGACCTTTCCAACCATACCAAGTGTGCCAGGCCGGAACTTGAACCCTAGGCTACAATCGCGTTATTAAGTCATCACCCTACCCGTTGCCGTGACAGGCGGTGTTTCAAAAACACGAGCTAGCGGTTGCGCCTAAACAGAGTCCATATGCTCAAGAATATCTCCAGAAGGAATCATCCGACAATTTTGCGGTTTTCACCTTTCTATTCTTGCTAAGCGACCTTTCCAACCATACCAAGTGTGCCAGGCCGGAACTTGAACCCTAGGCTACAATCGCGTTATTAAGTCATCACCCTACCCGTTGCCGTGACAGGCGGTGTTTCAAAAACACGAGCTAGCGGTTGCGCCTAAACAGAGTCCATATGCTCAAGAATATCTCCAGAAGGAATCATCCGACAATTTTGCGGTTTTCACCTTTCTATTTCTTGCTAAGCGACCTTTCCAACCATACCAAGTGTGCCAGGCCGGAACTTGAACCCTAGGCTACAATCGCGTTATTAAGTCATCACCCTACCCGTTGCCGTGACAGGCGGTGTTTCAAAAACACCAGCTAGCGGTTGCGCCTAAACAGAGTCCATATGCTCAAGAATATCTCCAGAAGGAATCATCCGACAATTTTGCGGTTTTCACCTTTCTATTCCTTGCTAAGCGACCTTTCCAACCATACCAAGTGTGCCAGGCCGGAACTTGAACCCTAGGCTACAATCGCGTTATTAAGTCATCACCCTACCCGTTGCCGTGACAGGCGGTGTTTCAAAAACACGACCTTTTCAGCCATACCAAGTGTGCCAGGCCGGAACTTGAACCCTAGGCTACAATCGCGTTATTAAGTCATCACCCTACCCGTTGCCGTGACAGGCGGTGTTTCAAAAACACCAGCTAGCGGTTGCGCCTAAACAGAGTCCATATGCTCAAGAATATCTCCAGAAGGAATCATCCGACAATTTTGCGGTTTTCACCTTTCTATTCCTTGCTAAGCGACCTTTCCAACCATACCAAGTGTGCCAGGCCGGAACTTGAACCCTAGGCTACAATCGCGTTATTAAGTCATCACCCTACCCGTTGCCGTGACAGGCGGTGTTTCAAAAACACCAGCTAGCGGTTGCGCCTAAACAGAGTCCATATGCTCAAGAATATCTCCAGAAGGAATCATCCGACAATTTTGCGGTTTTCACCTTTCTATTCCTTGCTAAGCGACCTTTCCAACCATACCAAGTGTGCCAGGCCGGAACTTGAACCCTAGGCTACAATCGCGTTATTAAGTCATCACCCTACCCGTTGCCGTGACAGGCGGTGTTTCAAAAACACCAGCTAGCGGTTGCGCCTAAACAGAGTCCATATGCTCAAGAATATCTCCAGAAGGAATCATCCGACAATTTTGCGGTTTTCACCTTTCTATTCCTTGCTAAGCGACCTTTCCAACCATACCAAGTGTGCCAGGCCGGAACTTGAACCCTAGGCTACAATCGCGTTATTAAGTCATCACCCTACCCGTTGCCGTGACAGGCGGTGTTTCAAAAACACGACCTTTTCAGCCATACCAAGTGTGCCAGGCCGGAACTTGAACCCTAGGCTACAATCGCGTTATTAAGTCATCACCCTACCCGTTGCCGTGACAGGCGGTGTTTCAAAAACACGAGCTAGCGGTTGCGCCTAAACAGAGTCCATATGCTCAAGAATATCTCCAGAAGGAATCATCCGACAATTTTGCGGTTTTCACCTTTCTATTCCTTGCTAAGCGACCTTTCCAACCATACCAAGTGTGCCAGGCCGGAACTTGAACCCTAGGCTACAATCGCGTTATTAAGTCATCACCCTACCCGTTGCCGTGACAGGCGGTGTTTCAAAAACACCAGCTAGCGGTTGCGCCTAAACAGAGTCCATATGCTCAAGAATATCTCCAGAAGGAATCATCCGACAATTTTGCGGTTTTCACCTTTCTATTCCTTGCTAAGCGACCTTTCCAACCATACCAAGTGTGCCAGGCCGGAACTTGAACCCTAGGCTACAATCGCGTTATTAAGTCATCACCCTACCCGTTGCCGTGACAGGCGGTGTTTCAAAAACACCAGCTAGCGGTTGCGCCTAAACAGAGTCCATATGCTCAAGAATATCTCCAGAAGGAATCATCCGACAATTTTGCGGTTTTCACCTTTCTATTCCTTGCTAAGCGACCTTTCCAACCATACCAAGTGTGCCAGGCCGGAACTTGAACCCTAGGCTACAATCGCGTTATTAAGTCATCACCCTACCCGTTGCCGTGACAGGCGGTGTTTCAAAAACACGAGCTAGCGGTTGCGCCTAAACAGAGTCCATATGCTCAAGAATATCTCCAGAAGGAATCATCCGACAATTTTGCGGTTTTCACCTTTCTATTCCTTGCTAAGCGACCTTTCCAACCATACCAAGTGTGCCAGGCCGGAACTTGAACCCTAGGCTACAATCGCGTTATTAAGTCATCACCCTACCCGTTGCCGTGACAGGCGGTGTTTCAAAAACACGAGCTAGCGGTTGCGCCTAAACAGAGTCCATATGCTCAAGAATATCTCCAGAAGGAATCATCCGACAATTTTGCGGTTTTCACCTTTCTATTCTTGCTAAGCGACCTTTCCAACCATACCAAGTGTGCCAGGCCGGAACTTGAACCCTAGGCTACAATCGCGTTATTAAGTCATCACCCTACCCGTTGCCGTGACAGGCGGTGTTTCAAAAACACGAGCTAGCGGTTGCGCCTAAACAGAGTCCATATGCTCAAGAATATCTCCAGAAGGAATCATCCGACAATTTTGCGGTTTTCACCTTTCTATTCCTTGCTAAGCGACCTTTCCAACCATACCAAGTGTGCCAGGCCGGAACTTGAACCCTAGGCTACAATCGCGTTATTAAGTCATCACCCTACCCGTTGCCGTGACAGGCGGTGTTTCAAAAACACGACCTTTCCAACCATACCAAGTGTGCCAGGCCGGAACTTGAACCCTAGGCTACAATCGCGTTATTAAGTCATCACCCTACCCGTTGCCGTGACAGGCGGTGTTTCAAAAACACCAGCTAGCGGTTGCGCCTAAACAGAGTCCATATGCTCAAGAATATCTCCAGAAGGAATCATCCGACAATTTTGCGGTTTTCACCTTTCTATTTCTTGCTAAGCGACCTTTCCAACCATACCAAGTGTGCCAGGCCGGAACTTGAACCCTAGGCTACAATCGCGTTATTAAGTCATCACCCTACCCGTTGCCGTGACAGGCGGTGTTTCAAAAACACGAGCTAGCGGTTGCGCCTAAACAGAGTCCATATGCTCAAGAATATCTCCAGAAGGAATCATCCGACAATTTTGCGGTTTTCACCTTTCTATTCCTTGCTAAGCGACCTTTCCAACCATACCAAGTGTGCCAGGCCGGAACTTGAACCCTAGGCTACAATCGCGTTATTAAGTCATCACCCTACCCGTTGCCGTGACAGGCGGTGTTTCAAAAACACGACCTTTTCAGCCATACCAAGTGTGCCAGGCCGGAACTTGAACCCTAGGCTACAATCGCGTTATTAAGTCATCACCCTACCCGTTGCCGTGACAGGCGGTGTTTCAAAAACACGAGCTAGCGGTTGCGCCTAAACAGAGTCCATATGCTCAAGAATATCTCCAGAAGGAATCATCCGACAATTTTGCGGTTTTCACCTTTCTATTCCTTGCTAAGCGACCTTTCCAACCATACCAAGTGTGCCAGGCCGGAACTTGAACCCTAGGCTACAATCGCGTTATTAAGTCATCACCCTACCCGTTGCCGTGACAGGCGGTGTTTCAAAAACACCAGCTAGCGGTTGCGCCTAAACAGAGTCCATATGCTCAAGAATATCTCCAGAAGGAATCATCCGACAATTTTGCGGTTTTCACCTTTCTATTCCTTGCTAAGCGACCTTTCCAACCATACCAAGTGTGCCAGGCCGGAACTTGAACCCTAGGCTACAATCGCGTTATTAAGTCATCACCCTACCCGTTGCCGTGACAGGCGGTGTTTCAAAACACCAGCTAGCGGTTGCGCCTAAACAGAGTCCATATGCTCAAGAATATCTCCAGAAGGAATCATCCGACAATTTTGCGGTTTTCACCTTTCTATTCCTTGCTAAGCGACCTTTCCAACCATACCAAGTGTGCCAGGCCGGAACTTGAACCCTAGGCTACAATCGCGTTATTAAGTCATCACCCTACCCGTTGCCGTGACAGGCGGTGTTTCAAAAACACGAGCTAGCGGTTGCGCCTAAACAGAGTCCATATGCTCAAGAATATCTCCAGAAGGAATCATCCGACAATTTTGCGGTTTTCACCTTTCTATTCCTTGCTAAGCGACCTTTCCAACCATACCAAGTGTGCCAGGCCGGAACTTGAACCCTAGGCTACAATCGCGTTATTAAGTCATCACCCTACCCGTTGCCGTGACAGGCGGTGTTTCAAAAACACGAGCTTTGCGCCATACCAAGTGTGCCAGGCCGGAACTTGAACCTAGGCTACAATCGCGTTATTAAGTCATCACCCTACCCGTTGCCGTTTCACCTTTCAAAACACGACCTTTCCAACCATACCAAGTGTGCCAGGCCGGAACTTGAACCCTAGGCTACAATCGCGTTATTAAGTCATCACCCTACCCGTTGCCGTGACAGGCGGTGTTTCAAAAACACAGCTAGCGGTTGCGCCTAAACAGAGTCCATATGCTCAAGAATATCTCCAGAAGGAATCATCCGACAATTTTGCGGTTTTCACCTTTCTATTCTTGCTAAGCGACCTTTCCAACCATACCAAGTGTGCCAGGCCGGAACTTGAACCCTAGGCTACAATCGCGTTATTAAGTCATCACCCTACCCGTTGCCGTGACAGGCGGTGTTTCAAAAACACGAGCTAGCGGTTGCGCCTAAACAGAGTCCATATGCTCAAGAATATCTCCAGAAGGAATCATCCGACAATTTTGCGGTTTTCACCTTTCTATTCCTTGCTAAGCGACCTTTCCAACCATACCAAGTGTGCCAGGCCGGAACTTGAACCCTAGGCTACAATCGCGTTATTAAGTCATCACCCTACCCGTTGCCGTGACAGGCGGTGTTTCAAAAACACCAGCTAGCGGTTGCGCCTAAACAGAGTCCATATGCTCAAGAATATCTCCAGAAGGAATCATCCGACAATTTTGCGGTTTTCACCTTTCTATTCCTTGCTAAGCGACCTTTCCAACCATACCAAGTGTGCCAGGCCGGAACTTGAACCCTAGGCTACAATCGCGTTATTAAGTCATCACCCTACCCGTTGCCGTGACAGGCGGTGTTTCAAAAACACCAGCTAGCGGTTGCGCCTAAACAGAGTCCATATGCTCAAGAATATCTCCAGAAGGAATCATCCGACAATTTTGCGGTTTTCACCTTTCTATTCCTTGCTAAGCGACCTTTCCAACCATACCAAGTGTGCCAGGCCGGAACTTGAACCCTAGGCTACAATCGCGTTATTAAGTCATCACCCTACCCGTTGCCGTGACAGGCGGTGTTTCAAAAACACGACCTTTTCAGCCATACCAAGTGTGCCAGGCCGGAACTTGAACCCTAGGCTACAATCGCGTTATTAAGTCATCACCCTACCCGTTGCCGTGACAGGCGGTGTTTCAAAAACACCAGCTAGCGGTTGCGCCTAAACAGAGTCCATATGCTCAAGAATATCTCCAGAAGGAATCATCCGACAATTTTGCGGTTTTCACCTTTCTATTCTTGCTAAGCGACCTTTCCAACCATACCAAGTGTGCCAGGCCGGAACTTGAACCCTAGGCTACAATCGCGTTATTAAGTCATCACCCTACCCGTTGCCGTGACAGGCGGTGTTTCAAAAACACCAGCTAGCGGTTGCGCCTAAACAGAGTCCATATGCTCAAGAATATCTCCAGAAGGAATCATCCGACAATTTTGCGGTTTTCACCTTTCTATTTCTTGCTAAGCGACCTTTCCAACCATACCAAGTGTGCCAGGCCGGAACTTGAACCCTAGGCTACAATCGCGTTATTAAGTCATCACCCTACCCGTTGCCGTGACAGGCGGTGTTTCAAAAACACCAGCTAGCGGTTGCGCCTAAACAGAGTCCATATGCTCAAGAATATCTCCAGAAGGAATCATCCGACAATTTTGCGGTTTTCACCTTTCTATTCCTTGCTAAGCGACCTTTCCAACCATACCAAGTGTGCCAGGCCGGAACTTGAACCCTAGGCTACAATCGCGTTATTAAGTCATCACCCTACCCGTTGCCGTGACAGGCGGTGTTTCAAAAACACGACCTTTTCAGCCATACCAAGTGTGCCAGGCCGGAACTTGAACCCTAGGCTACAATCGCGTTATTAAGTCATCACCCTACCCGTTGCCGTGACAGGCGGTGTTTCAAAAACACCAGCTAGCGGTTGCGCCTAAACAGAGTCCATATGCTCAAGAATATCTCCAGAAGGAATCATCCGACAATTTTGCGGTTTTCACCTTTCTATTCCTTGCTAAGCGACCTTTCCAACCATACCAAGTGTGCCAGGCCGGAACTTGAACCCTAGGCTACAATCGCGTTATTAAGTCATCACCCTACCCGTTGCCGTGACAGGCGGTGTTTCAAAAACACGAGCTAGCGGTTGCGCCTAAACAGAGTCCATATGCTCAAGAATATCTCCAGAAGGAATCATCCGACAATTTTGCGGTTTTCACCTTTCTATTCCTTGCTAAGCGACCTTTCCAACCATACCAAGTGTGCCAGGCCGGAACTTGAACCCTAGGCTACAATCGCGTTATTAAGTCATCACCCTACCCGTTGCCGTGACAGGCGGTGTTTCAAAAACCAGCTAGCGGTTGCGCCTAAACAGAGTCCATATGCTCAAGAATATCTCCAGAAGGAATCATCCGACAATTTTGCGGTTTTCACCTTTCTATTCCTTGCTAAGCGACCTTTCCAACCATACCAAGTGTGCCAGGCCGGAACTTGAACCCTAGGCTACAATCGCGTTATTAAGTCATCACCCTACCCGTTGCCGTGACAGGCGGTGTTTCAAAAACACGAGCTAGCGGTTGCGCCTAAACAGAGTCCATATGCTCAAGAATATCTCCAGAAGGAATCATCCGACAATTTTGCGGTTTTCACCTTTCTATTCCTTGCTAAGCGACCTTTCCAACCATACCAAGTGTGCCAGGCCGGAACTTGAACCCTAGGCTACAATCGCGTTATTAAGTCATCACCCTACCCGTTGCCGTGACAGGCGGTGTTTCAAAAACACGAGCTAGCGGTTGCGCCTAAACAGAGTCCATATGCTCAAGAATATCTCCAGAAGGAATCATCCGACAATTTTGCGGTTTTCACCTTTCTATTTCTTGCTAAGCGACCTTTCCAACCATACCAAGTGTGCCAGGCCGGAACTTGAACCCTAGGCTACAATCGCGTTATTAAGTCATCACCCTACCCGTTGCCGTGACAGGCGGTGTTTCAAAAACACGAGCTAGCGGTTGCGCCTAAACAGAGTCCATATGCTCAAGAATATCTCCAGAAGGAATCATCCGACAATTTTGCGGTTTTCACCTTTCTATTCCTTGCTAAGCGACCTTTCCAACCATACCAAGTGTGCCAGGCCGGAACTTGAACCCTAGGCTACAATCGCGTTATTAAGTCATCACCCTACCCGTTGCCGTGACAGGCGGTGTTTCAAAAACACGACCTTTCCAACCATACCAAGTGTGCCAGGCCGGAACTTGAACCCTAGGCTACAATCGCGTTATTAAGTCATCACCCTACCCGTTGCCGTGACAGGCGGTGTTTCAAAAACACGAGCTAGCGGTTGCGCCTAAACAGAGTCCATATGCTCAAGAATATCTCCAGAAGGAATCATCCGACAATTTTGCGGTTTTCACCTTTCTATTCCTTGCTAAGCGACCTTTCCAACCATACCAAGTGTGCCAGGCCGGAACTTGAACCCTAGGCTACAATCGCGTTATTAAGTCATCACCCTACCCGTTGCCGTGACAGGCGGTGTTTCAAAAACACGAGCTAGCGGTTGCGCCTAAACAGAGTCCATATGCTCAAGAATATCTCCAGAAGGAATCATCCGACAATTTTGCGGTTTTCACCTTTCTATTCCTTGCTAAGCGACCTTTCCAACCATACCAAGTGTGCCAGGCCGGAACTTGAACCCTAGGCTACAATCGCGTTATTAAGTCATCACCCTACCCGTTGCCGTGACAGGCGGTGTTTCAAAAACACCAGCTAGCGGTTGCGCCTAAACAGAGTCCATATGCTCAAGAATATCTCCAGAAGGAATCATCCGACAATTTTGCGGTTTTCACCTTTCTATTCCTTGCTAAGCGACCTTTCCAACCATACCAAGTGTGCCAGGCCGGAACTTGAACCCTAGGCTACAATCGCGTTATTAAGTCATCACCCTACCCGTTGCCGTGACAGGCGGTGTTTCAAAAACACCAGCTAGCGGTTGCGCCTAAACAGAGTCCATATGCTCAAGAATATCTCCAGAAGGAATCATCCGACAATTTTGCGGTTTTCACCTTTCTATTCCTTGCTAAGCGACCTTTCCAACCATACCAAGTGTGCCAGGCCGGAACTTGAACCCTAGGCTACAATCGCGTTATTAAGTCATCACCCTACCCGTTGCCGTGACAGGCGGTGTTTCAAAAACACGACCTTTCCAACCATACCAAGTGTGCAGGCCGGAACTTGAACCCTAGGCTACAATCGCGTTATTAAGTCATCACCCTACCCGTTGCCGTGACAGGCGGTGTTTCAAAAACACGAGCTAGCGGTTGCGCCTAAACAGAGTCCATATGCTCAAGAATATCTCCAGAAGGAATCATCCGACAATTTTGCGGTTTTCACCTTTCTATTCCTTGCTAAGCGACCTTTCCAACCATACCAAGTGTGCCAGGCCGGAACTTGAACCCTAGGCTACAATCGCGTTATTAAGTCATCACCCTACCCGTTGCCGTGACAGGCGGTGTTTCAAAAACACGACCTTTTCAGCCATACCAAGTGTGCCAGGCCGGAACTTGAACCCTAGGCTACAATCGCGTTATTAAGTCATCACCCTACCCGTTGCCGTGACAGGCGGTGTTTCAAAAACACCAGCTAGCGGTTGCGCCTAAACAGAGTCCATATGCTCAAGAATATCTCCAGAAGGAATCATCCGACAATTTTGCGGTTTTCACCTTTCTATTCCTTGCTAAGCGACCTTTCCAACCATACCAAGTGTGCCAGGCCGGAACTTGAACCCTAGGCTACAATCGCGTTATTAAGTCATCACCCTACCCGTTGCCGTGACAGGCGGTGTTTCAAAAACACGAGCTAGCGGTTGCGCCTAAACAGAGTCCATATGCTCAAGAATATCTCCAGAAGGAATCATCCGACAATTTTGCGGTTTTCACCTTTCTATTTCTTGCTAAGCGACCTTTCCAACCATACCAAGTGTGCCAGGCCGGAACTTGAACCCTAGGCTACAATCGCGTTATTAAGTCATCACCCTACCCGTTGCCGTGACAGGCGGTGTTTCAAAAACACCAGCTAGCGGTTGCGCCTAAACAGAGTCCATATGCTCAAGAATATCTCCAGAAGGAATCATCCGACAATTTTGCGGTTTTCACCTTTCTATTCCTTGCTAAGCGACCTTTCCAACCATACCAAGTGTGCCAGGCCGGAACTTGAACCCTAGGCTACAATCGCGTTATTAAGTCATCACCCTACCCGTTGCCGTGACAGGCGGTGTTTCAAAAACACGACCTTTTCAGCCATACCAAGTGTGCCAGGCCGGAACTTGAACCCTAGGCTACAATCGCGTTATTAAGTCATCACCCTACCCGTTGCCGTGACAGGCGGTGTTTCAAAAACACCAGCTAGCGGTTGCGCCTAAACAGAGTCCATATGCTCAAGAATATCTCCAGAAGGAATCATCCGACAATTTTGCGGTTTTCACCTTTCTATTCCTTGCTAAGCGACCTTTCCAACCATACCAAGTGTGCCAGGCCGGAACTTGAACCCTAGGCTACAATCGCGTTATTAAGTCATCACCCTACCCGTTGCCGTGACAGGCGGTGTTTCAAAAACACGAGCTAGCGGTTGCGCCTAAACAGAGTCCATATGCTCAAGAATATCTCCAGAAGGAATCATCCGACAATTTTGCGGTTTTCACCTTTCTATTCCTTGCTAAGCGACCTTTCCAACCATACCAAGTGTGCCAGGCCGGAACTTGAACCCTAGGCTACAATCGCGTTATTAAGTCATCACCCTACCCGTTGCCGTGACAGGCGGTGTTTCAAAAACACCAGCTAGCGGTTGCGCCTAAACAGAGTCCATATGCTCAAGAATATCTCCAGAAGGAATCATCCGACAATTTTGCGGTTTTCACCTTTCTATTCCTTGCTAAGCGACCTTTCCAACCATACCAAGTGTGCCAGGCCGGAACTTGAACCCTAGGCTACAATCGCGTTATTAAGTCATCACCCTACCCGTTGCCGTGACAGGCGGTGTTTCAAAAACACGACCTTTTCAGCCATACCAAGTGTGCCAGGCCGGAACTTGAACCCTAGGCTACAATCGCGTTATTAAGTCATCACCCTACCCGTTGCCGTGACAGGCGGTGTTTCAAAAACACCAGCTAGCGGTTGCGCCTAAACAGAGTCCATATGCTCAAGAATATCTCCAGAAGGAATCATCCGACAATTTTGCGGTTTTCACCTTTCTATTCCTTGCTAAGCGACCTTTCCAACCATACCAAGTGTGCCAGGCCGGAACTTGAACCCTAGGCTACAATCGCGTTATTAAGTCATCACCCTACCCGTTGCCGTGACAGGCGGTGTTTCAAAAACACGAGCTAGCGGTTGCGCCTAAACAGAGTCCATATGCTCAAGAATATCTCCAGAAGGAATCATCCGACAATTTTGCGGTTTTCACCTTTCTATTCCTTGCTAAGCGACCTTTCCAACCATACCAAGTGTGCCAGGCCGGAACTTGAACCCTAGGCTACAATCGCGTTATTAAGTCATCACCCTACCCGTTGCCGTGACAGGCGGTGTTTCAAAAACACCAGCTAGCGGTTGCGCCTAAACAGAGTCCATATGCTCAAGAATATCTCCAGAAGGAATCATCCGACAATTTTGCGGTTTTCACCTTTCTATTCCTTGCTAAGCGACCTTTCCAACCATACCAAGTGTGCCAGGCCGGAACTTGAACCCTAGGCTACAATCGCGTTATTAAGTCATCACCCTACCCGTTGCCGTGACAGGCGGTGTTTCAAAAACACGAGCTAGCGGTTGCGCCTAAACAGAGTCCATATGCTCAAGAATATCTCCAGAAGGAATCATCCGACAATTTTGCGGTTTTCACCTTTCTATTCCTTGCTAAGCGACCTTTCCAACCATACCAAGTGTGCCAGGCCGGAACTTGAACCCTAGGCTACAATCGCGTTATTAAGTCATCACCCTACCCGTTGCCGTGACAGGCGGTGTTTCAAAAACACGAGCTAGCGGTTGCGCCTAAACAGAGTCCATATGCTCAAGAATATCTCCAGAAGGAATCATCCGACAATTTTGCGGTTTTCACCTTTCTATTCCTTGCTAAGCGACCTTTCCAACCATACCAAGTGTGCCAGGCCGGAACTTGAACCCTAGGCTACAATCGCGTTATTAAGTCATCACCCTACCCGTTGCCGTGACAGGCGGTGTTTCAAAAACACGAGCTAGCGGTTGCGCCTAAACAGAGTCCATATGCTCAAGAATATCTCCAGAAGGAATCATCCGACAATTTTGCGGTTTTCACCTTTCTATTCCTTGCTAAGCGACCTTTCCAACCATACCAAGTGTGCCAGGCCGGAACTTGAACCCTAGGCTACAATCGCGTTATTAAGTCATCACCCTACCCGTTGCCGTGACAGGCGGTGTTTCAAAAACACGACCTTTCCAACCATACCAAGTGTGCCAGGCCGGAACTTGAACCCTAGGCTACAATCGCGTTATTAAGTCATCACCCTACCCGTTGCCGTGACAGGCGGTGTTTCAAAAACACGAGCTAGCGGTTGCGCCTAAACAGAGTCCATATGCTCAAGAATATCTCCAGAAGGAATCATCCGACAATTTTGCGGTTTTCACCTTTCTATTCCTTGCTAAGCGACCTTTCCAACCATACCAAGTGTGCCAGGCCGGAACTTGAACCCTAGGCTACAATCGCGTTATTAAGTCATCACCCTACCCGTTGCCGTGACAGGCGGTGTTTCAAAAACACGAGCTAGCGGTTGCGCCTAAACAGAGTCCATATGCTCAAGAATATCTCCAGAAGGAATCATCCGACAATTTTGCGGTTTTCACCTTTCTATTCCTTGCTAAGCGACCTTTCCAACCATACCAAGTGTGCCAGGCCGGAACTTGAACCCTAGGCTACAATCGCGTTATTAAGTCATCACCCTACCCGTTGCCGTGACAGGCGGTGTTTCAAAAACACCAGCTAGCGGTTGCGCCTAAACAGAGTCCATATGCTCAAGAATATCTCCAGAAGGAATCATCCGACAATTTTGCGGTTTTCACCTTTCTATTCCTTGCTAAGCGACCTTTCCAACCATACCAAGTGTGCCAGGCCGGAACTTGAACCCTAGGCTACAATCGCGTTATTAAGTCATCACCCTACCCGTTGCCGTGACAGGCGGTGTTTCAAAAACACGAGCTAGCGGTTGCGCCTAAACAGAGTCCATATGCTCAAGAATATCTCCAGAAGGAATCATCCGACAATTTTGCGGTTTTCACCTTTCTATTCCTTGCTAAGCGACCTTTCCAACCATACCAAGTGTGCCAGGCCGGAACTTGAACCCTAGGCTACAATCGCGTTATTAAGTCATCACCCTACCCGTTGCCGTGACAGGCGGTGTTTCAAAAACACGAGCTAGCGGTTGCGCCTAAACAGAGTCCATATGCTCAAGAATATCTCCAGAAGGAATCATCCGACAATTTTGCGGTTTTCACCTTTCTATTCCTTGCTAAGCGACCTTTCCAACCATACCAAGTGTGCCAGGCCGGAACTTGAACCCTAGGCTACAATCGCGTTATTAAGTCATCACCCTACCCGTTGCCGTGACAGGCGGTGTTTCAAAAACACGAGCTAGCGGTTGCGCCTAAACAGAGTCCATATGCTCAAGAATATCTCCAGAAGGAATCATCCGACAATTTTGCGGTTTTCACCTTTCTATTCCTTGCTAAGCGACCTTTCCAACCATACCAAGTGTGCCAGGCCGGAACTTGAACCCTAGGCTACAATCGCGTTATTAAGTCATCACCCTACCCGTTGCCGTGACAGGCGGTGTTTCAAAAACACGAGCTAGCGGTTGCGCCTAAACAGAGTCCATATGCTCAAGAATATCTCCAGAAGGAATCATCCGACAATTTTGCGGTTTTCACCTTTCTATTCCTTGCTAAGCGACCTTTCCAACCATACCAAGTGTGCCAGGCCGGAACTTGAACCCTAGGCTACAATCGCGTTATTAAGTCATCACCCTACCCGTTGCCGTGACAGGCGGTGTTTCAAAAACACGAGCTAGCGGTTGCGCCTAAACAGAGTCCATATGCTCAAGAATATCTCCAGAAGGAATCATCCGACAATTTTGCGGTTTTCACCTTTCTATTCCTTGCTAAGCGACCTTTCCAACCATACCAAGTGTGCCAGGCCGGAACTTGAACCCTAGGCTACAATCGCGTTATTAAGTCATCACCCTACCCGTTGCCGTGACAGGCGGTGTTTCAAAAACACGACCTTTCCAACCATACCAAGTGTGCCAGGCCGGAACTTGAACCCTAGGCTACAATCGCGTTATTAAGTCATCACCCTACCCGTTGCCGTGACAGGCGGTGTTTCAAAAACACGAGCTAGCGGTTGCGCCCAAACAGAGTCCATATGCTCAAGAATATCTCCAGAAGGAATCATCCGACAATTTTGCGGTTTTCACCTTTCTATTCCTTGCTAAGCGACCTTTCCAACCATACCAAGTGTGCCAGGCCGGAACTTGAACCCTAGGCTACAATCGCGTTATTAAGTCATCACCCTACCCGTTGCCGTGACAGGCGGTGTTTCAAAAACACGACCTTTCCAACCATACCAAGTGTGCCAGGCCGGAACTTGAACCCTAGGCTACAATCGCGTTATTAAGTCATCACCCTACCCGTTGCCGTGACAGGCGGTGTTTCAAAAACACCAGCTAGCGGTTGCGCCTAAACAGAGTCCATATGCTCAAGAATATCTCCAGAAGGAATCATCCGACAATTTTGCGGTTTTCACCTTTCTATTCCTTGCTAAGCGACCTTTCCAACCATACCAAGTGTGCCAGGCCGGAACTTGAACCCTAGGCTACAATCGCGTTATTAAGTCATCACCCTACCCGTTGCCGTGACAGGCGGTGTTTCAAAAACACGAGCTAGCGGTTGCGCCTAAACAGAGTCCATATGCTCAAGAATATCTCCAGAAGGAATCATCCGACAATTTTGCGGTTTTCACCTTTCTATTCCTTGCTAAGCGACCTTTCCAACCATACCAAGTGTGCCAGGCCGGAACTTGAACCCTAGGCTACAATCGCGTTATTAAGTCATCACCCTACCCGTTGCCGTGACAGGCGGTGTTTCAAAAACACCAGCTAGCGGTTGCGCCTAAACAGAGTCCATATGCTCAAGAATATCTCCAGAAGGAATCATCCGACAATTTTGCGGTTTTCACCTTTCTATTCCTTGCTAAGCGACCTTTCCAACCATACCAAGTGTGCCAGGCCGGAACTTGAACCCTAGGCTACAATCGCGTTATTAAGTCATCACCCTACCCGTTGCCGTGACAGGCGGTGTTTCAAAAACACGAGCTAGCGGTTGCGCCTAAACAGAGTCCATATGCTCAAGAATATCTCCAGAAGGAATCATCCGACAATTTTGCGGTTTTCACCTTTCTATTCCTTGCTAAGCGACCTTTCCAACCATACCAAGTGTGCCAGGCCGGAACTTGAACCCTAGGCTACAATCGCGTTATTAAGTCATCACCCTACCCGTTGCCGTGACAGGCGGTGTTTCAAAAACACCAGCTAGCGGTTGCGCCTAAACAGAGTCCATATGCTCAAGAATATCTCCAGAAGGAATCATCCGACAATTTTGCGGTTTTCACCTTTCTATTCCTTGCTAAGCGACCTTTCCAACCATACCAAGTGTGCCAGGCCGGAACTTGAACCCTAGGCTACAATCGCGTTATTAAGTCATCACCCTACCCGTTGCCGTGACAGGCGGTGTTTCAAAAACACCAGCTAGCGGTTGCGCCTAAACAGAGTCCATATGCTCAAGAATATCTCCAGAAGGAATCATCCATCCGACAATTTTGCGGTTTTCACCTTTCTATTCCTTGCTAAGCGACCTTTCCAACCATACCAAGTGTGCCAGGCCGGAACTTGAACCCTAGGCTACAATCGCGTTATTAAGTCATCACCCTACCCGTTGCCGTGACAGGCGGTGTTTCAAAAACACCAGCTAGCGGTTGCGCCTAAACAGAGTCCATATGCTCAAGAATATCTCCAGAAGGAATCATCCGACAATTTTGCGGTTTTCACCTTTCTATTCCTTGCTAAGCGACCTTTCCAACCATACCAAGTGTGCCAGGCCGGAACTTGAACCCTAGGCTACAATCGCGTTATTAAGTCATCACCCTACCCGTTGCCGTGACAGGCGGTGTTTCAAAAACACGAGCTAGCGGTTGCGCCTAAACAGAGTCCATATGCTCAAGAATATCTCCAGAAGGAATCATCCGACAATTTTGCGGTTTTCACCTTTCTATTCCTTGCTAAGCGACCTTTCCAACCATACCAAGTGTGCCAGGCCGGAACTTGAACCCTAGGCTACAATCGCGTTATTAAGTCATCACCCTACCCGTTGCCGTGACAGGCGGTGTTTCAAAAACACGAGCTAGCGGTTGCGCCTAAACAGAGTCCATATGCTCAAGAATATCTCCAGAAGGAATCATCCGACAATTTTGCGGTTTTCACCTTTCTATTCCTTGCTAAGCGACCTTTCCAACCATACCAAGTGTGCCAGGCCGGAACTTGAACCCTAGGCTACAATCGCGTTATTAAGTCATCACCCTACCCGTTGCCGTGACAGGCGGTGTTTCAAAAACACGAGCTAGCGGTTGCGCCTAAACAGAGTCCATATGCTCAAGAATATCTCCAGAAGGAATCATCCGACAATTTTGCGGTTTTCACCTTTCTATTCCTTGCTAAGCGACCTTTCCAACCATACCAAGTGTGCCAGGCCGGAACTTGAACCCTAGGCTACAATCGCGTTATTAAGTCATCACCCTACCCGTTGCCGTGACAGGCGGTGTTTCAAAAACACCAGCTAGCGGTTGCGCCTAAACAGAGTCCATATGCTCAAGAATATCTCCAGAAGGAATCATCCGACAATTTTGCGGTTTTCACCTTTCTATTCCTTGCTAAGCGACCTTTCCAACCATACCAAGTGTGCCAGGCCGGAACTTGAACCCTAGGCTACAATCGCGTTATTAAGTCATCACCCTACCCGTTGCCGTGACAGGCGGTGTTTCAAAAACACGAGCTAGCGGTTGCGCCTAAACAGAGTCCATATGCTCAAGAATATCTCCAGAAGGAATCATCCGACAATTTTGCGGTTTTCACCTTTCTATTCCTTGCTAAGCGACCTTTCCAACCATACCAAGTGTGCCAGGCCGGAACTTGAACCCTAGGCTACAATCGCGTTATTAAGTCATCACCCTACCCGTTGCCGTGACAGGCGGTGTTTCAAAAACACCAGCTAGCGGTTGCGCCTAAACAGAGTCCATATGCTCAAGAATATCTCCAGAAGGAATCATCCGACAATTTTGCGGTTTTCACCTTTCTATTCCTTGCTAAGCGACCTTTCCAACCATACCAAGTGTGCCAGGCCGGAACTTGAACCCTAGGCTACAATCGCGTTATTAAGTCATCACCCTACCCGTTGCCGTGACAGGCGGTGTTTCAAAAACACCAGCTAGCGGTTGCGCCTAAACAGAGTCCATATGCTCAAGAATATCTCCAGAAGGAATCATCCGACAATTTTGCGGTTTTCACCTTTCTATTCCTTGCTAAGCGACCTTTCCAACCATACCAAGTGTGCCAGGCCGGAACTTGAACCCTAGGCTACAATCGCGTTATTAAGTCATCACCCTACCCGTTGCCGTGACAGGCGGTGTTTCAAAAACACCAGCTAGCGGTTGCGCCTAAACAGAGTCCATATGCTCAAGAATATCTCCAGAAGGAATCATCCGACAATTTTGCGGTTTTCACCTTTCTATTCCTTGCTAAGCGACCTTTCCAACCATACCAAGTGTGCCAGGCCGGAACTTGAACCCTAGGCTACAATCGCGTTATTAAGTCATCACCCTACCCGTTGCCGTGACAGGCGGTGTTTCAAAAACACCAGCTAGCGGTTGCGCCTAAACAGAGTCCATATGCTCAAGAATATCTCCAGAAGGAATCATCCGACAATTTTGCGGTTTTCACCTTTCTATTCCTTGCTAAGCGACCTTTCCAACCATACCAAGTGTGCCAGGCCGGAACTTGAACCCTAGGCTACAATCGCGTTATTAAGTCATCACCCTACCCGTTGCCGTGACAGGCGGTGTTTCAAAAACACGAGCTAGCGGTTGCGCCTAAACAGAGTCCATATGCTCAAGAATATCTCCAGAAGGAATCATCCGACAATTTTGCGGTTTTCACCTTTCTATTCCTTGCTAAGCGACCTTTCCAACCATACCAAGTGTGCCAGGCCGGAACTTGAACCCTAGGCTACAATCGCGTTATTAAGTCATCACCCTACCCGTTGCCGTGACAGGCGGTGTTTCAAAAACACGAGCTAGCGGTTGCGCCTAAACAGAGTCCATATGCTCAAGAATATCTCCAGAAGGAATCATCCGACAATTTTGCGGTTTTCACCTTTCTATTCCTTGCTAAGCGACCTTTCCAACCATACCAAGTGTGCCAGGCCGGAACTTGAACCCTAGGCTACAATCGCGTTATTAAGTCATCACCCTACCCGTTGCCGTGACAGGCGGTGTTTCAAAAACACGACCTTTCCAACCATACCAAGTGTGCCAGGCCGGAACTTGAACCCTAGGCTACAATCGCGTTATTAAGTCATCACCCTACCCGTTGCCGTGACAGGCGGTGTTTCAAAAACACGAGCTAGCGGTTGCGCCTAAACAGAGTCCATATGCTCAAGAATATCTCCAGAAGGAATCATCCGACAATTTTGCGGTTTTCACCTTTCTATTCCTTGCTAAGCGACCTTTCCAACCATACCAAGTGTGCCAGGCCGGAACTTGAACCCTAGGCTACAATCGCGTTATTAAGTCATCACCCTACCCGTTGCCGTGACAGGCGGTGTTTCAAAAACACGAGCTAGCGGTTGCGCCTAAACAGAGTCCATATGCTCAAGAATATCTCCAGAAGGAATCATCCGACAATTTTGCGGTTTTCACCTTTCTATTCCTTGCTAAGCGACCTTTCCAACCATACCAAGTGTGCCAGGCCGGAACTTGAACCCTAGGCTACAATCGCGTTATTAAGTCATCACCCTACCCGTTGCCGTGACAGGCGGTGTTTCAAAAACACCAGCTAGCGGTTGCGCCTAAACAGAGTCCATATGCTCAAGAATATCTCCAGAAGGAATCATCCGACAATTTTGCGGTTTTCACCTTTCTATTCCTTGCTAAGCGACCTTTCCAACCATACCAAGTGTGCCAGGCCGGAACTTGAACCCTAGGCTACAATCGCGTTATTAAGTCATCACCCTACCCGTTGCCGTGACAGGCGGTGTTTCAAAAACACGAGCTAGCGGTTGCGCCTAAACAGAGTCCATATGCTCAAGAATATCTCCAGAAGGAATCATCCGACAATTTTGCGGTTTTCACCTTTCTATTCCTTGCTAAGCGACCTTTCCAACCATACCAAGTGTGCCAGGCCGGAACTTGAACCCTAGGCTACAATCGCGTTATTAAGTCATCACCCTACCCGTTGCCGTGACAGGCGGTGTTTCAAAAACACCAGCTAGCGGTTGCGCCTAAACAGAGTCCATATGCTCAAGAATATCTCCAGAAGGAATCATCCGACAATTTTGCGGTTTTCACCTTTCTATTCCTTGCTAAGCGACCTTTCCAACCATACCAAGTGTGCCAGGCCGGAACTTGAACCCTAGGCTACAATCGCGTTATTAAGTCATCACCCTACCCGTTGCCGTGACAGGCGGTGTTTCAAAAACACGAGCTAGCGGTTGCGCCTAAACAGAGTCCATATGCTCAAGAATATCTCCAGAAGGAATCATCCGACGAATTTTGCGGTTTTCACCTTTCTATTCCTTGCTAAGCGACCTTTCCAACCATACCAAGTGTGCCAGGCCGGAACTTGAACCCTAGGCTACAATCGCGTTATTAAGTCATCACCCTACCCGTTGCCGTGACAGGCGGTGTTTCAAAAACACCAGCTAGCGGTTGCGCCTAAACAGAGTCCATATGCTCAAGAATATCTCCAGAAGGAATCATCCGACAATTTTGCGGTTTTCACCTTTCTATTCCTTGCTAAGCGACCTTTCCAACCATACCAAGTGTGCCAGGCCGGAACTTGAACCCTAGGCTACAATCGCGTTATTAAGTCATCACCCTACCCGTTGCCGTGACAGGCGGTGTTTCAAAAACACCAGCTAGCGGTTGCGCCTAAACAGAGTCCATATGCTCAAGAATATCTCCAGAAGGAATCATCCGACAATTTTGCGGTTTTCACCTTTCTATTCCTTGCTAAGCGACCTTTCCAACCATACCAAGTGTGCCAGGCCGGAACTTGAACCCTAGGCTACAATCGCGTTATTAAGTCATCACCCTACCCGTTGCCGTGACAGGCGGTGTTTCAAAAACACGAGCTAGCGGTTGCGCCTAAACAGAGTCCATATGCTCAAGAATATCTCCAGAAGGAATCATCCGACAATTTTGCGGTTTTCACCTTTCTATTCCTTGCTAAGCGACCTTTCCAACCATACCAAGTGTGCCAGGCCGGAACTTGAACCCTAGGCTACAATCGCGTTATTAAGTCATCACCCTACCCGTTGCCGTGACAGGCGGTGTTTCAAAAACACGAGCTAGCGGTTGCGCCTAAACAGAGTCCATATGCTCAAGAATATCTCCAGAAGGAATCATCCGACAATTTTGCGGTTTTCACCTTTCTATTCCTTGCTAAGCGACCTTTCCAACCATACCAAGTGTGCCAGGCCGGAACTTGAACCCTAGGCTACAATCGCGTTATTAAGTCATCACCCTACCCGTTGCCGTGACAGGCGGTGTTTCAAAAACACCAGCTAGCGGTTGCGCCTAAACAGAGTCCATATGCTCAAGAATATCTCCAGAAGGAATCATCCGACAATTTTGCGGTTTTCACCTTTCTATTCCTTGCTAAGCGACCTTTCCAACCATACCAAGTGTGCCAGGCCGGAACTTGAACCCTAGGCTACAATCGCGTTATTAAGTCATCACCCTACCCGTTGCCGTGACAGGCGGTGTTTCAAAAACACGAGCTAGCGGTTGCGCCTAAACAGAGTCCATATGCTCAAGAATATCTCCAGAAGGAATCATCCGACAATTTTGCGGTTTTCACCTTTCTATTCCTTGCTAAGCGACCTTTCCAACCATACCAAGTGTGCCAGGCCGGAACTTGAACCCTAGGCTACAATCGCGTTATTAAGTCATCACCCTACCCGTTGCCGTGACAGGCGGTGTTTCAAAAACACCAGCTAGCGGTTGCGCCTAAACAGAGTCCATATGCTCAAGAATATCTCCAGAAGGAATCATCCGACAATTTTGCGGTTTTCACCTTTCTATTCCTTGCTAAGCGACCTTTCCAACCATACCAAGTGTGCCAGGCCGGAACTTGAACCCTAGGCTACAATCGCGTTATTAAGTCATCACCCTACCCGTTGCCGTGACAGGCGGTGTTTCAAAAACACCAGCTAGCGGTTGCGCCTAAACAGAGTCCATATGCTCAAGAATATCTCCAGAAGGAATCATCCGACAATTTTGCGGTTTTCACCTTTCTATTCCTTGCTAAGCGACCTTTCCAACCATACCAAGTGTGCCAGGCCGGAACTTGAACCCTAGGCTACAATCGCGTTATTAAGTCATCACCCTACCCGTTGCCGTGACAGGCGGTGTTTCAAAAACACAGCTAGCGGTTGCGCCTAAACAGAGTCCATATGCTCAAGAATATCTCCAGAAGGAATCATCCGACAATTTTGCGGTTTTCACCTTTCTATTCCTTGCTAAGCGACCTTTCCAACCATACCAAGTGTGCCAGGCCGGAACTTGAACCCTAGGCTACAATCGCGTTATTAAGTCATCACCCTACCCGTTGCCGTGACAGGCGGTGTTTCAAAAACACCAGCTAGCGGTTGCGCCTAAACAGAGTCCATATGCTCAAGAATATCTCCAGAAGGAATCATCCGACAATTTTGCGGTTTTCACCTTTCTATTCCTTGCTAAGCGACCTTTCCAACCATACCAAGTGTGCCAGGCCGGAACTTGAACCCTAGGCTACAATCGCGTTATTAAGTCATCACCCTACCCGTTGCCGTGACAGGCGGTGTTTCAAAAACACGAGCTAGCGGTTGCGCCTAAACAGAGTCCATATGCTCAAGAATATCTCCAGAAGGAATCATCCGACAATTTTGCGGTTTTCACCTTTCTATTCCTTGCTAAGCGACCTTTCCAACCATACCAAGTGTGCCAGGCCGGAACTTGAACCCTAGGCTACAATCGCGTTATTAAGTCATCACCCTACCCGTTGCCGTGACAGGCGGTGTTTCAAAAACACCAGCTAGCGGTTGCGCCTAAACAGAGTCCATATGCTCAAGAATATCTCCAGAAGGAATCATCCGACAATTTTGCGGTTTTCACCTTTCTATTCCTTGCTAAGCGACCTTTCCAACCATACCAAGTGTGCCAGGCCGGAACTTGAACCCTAGGCTACAATCGCGTTATTAAGTCATCACCCTACCCGTTGCCGTGACAGGCGGTGTTTCAAAAACACGAGCTAGCGGTTGCGCCTAAACAGAGTCCATATGCTCAAGAATATCTCCAGAAGGAATCATCCGACAATTTTGCGGTTTTCACCTTTCTATTCCTTGCTAAGCGACCTTTCCAACCATACCAAGTGTGCCAGGCCGGAACTTGAACCCTAGGCTACAATCGCGTTATTAAGTCATCACCCTACCCGTTGCCGTGACAGGCGGTGTTTCAAAAACACGAGCTAGCGGTTGCGCCTAAACAGAGTCCATATGCTCAAGAATATCTCCAGAAGGAATCATCCGACAATTTTGCGGTTTTCACCTTTCTATTCCTTGCTAAGCGACCTTTCCAACCATACCAAGTGTGCCAGGCCGGAACTTGAACCCTAGGCTACAATCGCGTTATTAAGTCATCACCCTACCCGTTGCCGTGACAGGCGGTGTTTCAAAAACACGAGCTAGCGGTTGCGCCTAAACAGAGTCCATATGCTCAAGAATATCTCCAGAAGGAATCATCCGACAATTTTGCGGTTTTCACCTTTCTATTCCTTGCTAAGCGACCTTTCCAACCATACCAAGTGTGCCAGGCCGGAACTTGAACCCTAGGCTACAATCGCGTTATTAAGTCATCACCCTACCCGTTGCCGTGACAGGCGGTGTTTCAAAAACACCAGCTAGCGGTTGCGCCTAAACAGAGTCCATATGCTCAAGAATATCTCCAGAAGGAATCATCCGACAATTTTGCGGTTTTCACCTTTCTATTCCTTGCTAAGCGACCTTTCCAACCATACCAAGTGTGCCAGGCCGGAACTTGAACCCTAGGCTACAATCGCGTTATTAAGTCATCACCCTACCCGTTGCCGTGACAGGCGGTGTTTCAAAAACACGAGCTAGCGGTTGCGCCTAAACAGAGTCCATATGCTCAAGAATATCTCCAGAAGGAATCATCCGACAATTTTGCGGTTTTCACCTTTCTATTCCTTGCTAAGCGACCTTTCCAACCATACCAAGTGTGCCAGGCCGGAACTTGAACCCTAGGCTACAATCGCGTTATTAAGTCATCACCCTACCCGTTGCCGTGACAGGCGGTGTTTCAAAAACACAGCTAGCGGTTGCGCCTAAACAGAGTCCATATGCTCAAGAATATCTCCAGAAGGAATCATCCGACAATTTTGCGGTTTTCACCTTTCTATTCCTTGCTAAGCGACCTTTCCAACCATACCAAGTGTGCCAGGCCGGAACTTGAACCCTAGGCTACAATCGCGTTATTAAGTCATCACCCTACCCGTTGCCGTGACAGGCGGTGTTTCAAAAACACGAGCTAGCGGTTGCGCCTAAACAGAGTCCATATGCTCAAGAATATCTCCAGAAGGAATCATCCGACAATTTTGCGGTTTTCACCTTTCTATTCCTTGCTAAGCGACCTTTCCAACCATACCAAGTGTGCCAGGCCGGAACTTGAACCCTAGGCTACAATCGCGTTATTAAGTCATCACCCTACCCGTTGCCGTGACAGGCGGTGTTTCAAAAACACCAGCTAGCGGTTGCGCCTAAACAGAGTCCATATGCTCAAGAATATCTCCAGAAGGAATCATCCGACAATTTTGCGGTTTTCACCTTTCTATTCCTTGCTAAGCGACCTTTCCAACCATACCAAGTGTGCCAGGCCGGAACTTGAACCCTAGGCTACAATCGCGTTATTAAGTCATCACCCTACCCGTTGCCGTGACAGGCGGTGTTTCAAAAACACGAGCTAGCGGTTGCGCCTAAACAGAGTCCATATGCTCAAGAATATCTCCAGAAGGAATCATCCGACAATTTTGCGGTTTTCACCTTTCTATTCCTTGCTAAGCGACCTTTCCAACCATACCAAGTGTGCCAGGCCGGAACTTGAACCCTAGGCTACAATCGCGTTATTAAGTCATCACCCTACCCGTTGCCGTGACAGGCGGTGTTTCAAAAACACGAGCTAGCGGTTGCGCCTAAACAGAGTCCATATGCTCAAGAATATCTCCAGAAGGAATCATCCGACAATTTTGCGGTTTTCACCTTTCTATTCCTTGCTAAGCGACCTTTCCAACCATACCAAGTGTGCCAGGCCGGAACTTGAACCCTAGGCTACAATCGCGTTATTAAGTCATCACCCTACCCGTTGCCGTGACAGGCGGTGTTTCAAAAACACCAGCTAGCGGTTGCGCCTAAACAGAGTCCATATGCTCAAGAATATCTCCAGAAGGAATCATCCGACAATTTTGCGGTTTTCACCTTTCTATTCCTTGCTAAGCGACCTTTCCAACCATACCAAGTGTGCCAGGCCGGAACTTGAACCCTAGGCTACAATCGCGTTATTAAGTCATCACCCTACCCGTTGCCGTGACAGGCGGTGTTTCAAAAACACGAGCTAGCGGTTGCGCCTAAACAGAGTCCATATGCTCAAGAATATCTCCAGAAGGAATCATCCGACAATTTTGCGGTTTTCACCTTTCTATTCCTTGCTAAGCGACCTTTCCAACCATACCAAGTGTGCCAGGCCGGAACTTGAACCCTAGGCTACAATCGCGTTATTAAGTCATCACCCTACCCGTTGCCGTGACAGGCGGTGTTTCAAAAACACCAGCTAGCGGTTGCGCCTAAACAGAGTCCATATGCTCAAGAATATCTCCAGAAGGAATCATCCGACAATTTTGCGGTTTTCACCTTTCTATTCCTTGCTAAGCGACCTTTCCAACCATACCAAGTGTGCCAGGCCGGAACTTGAACCCTAGGCTACAATCGCGTTATTAAGTCATCACCCTACCCGTTGCCGTGACAGGCGGTGTTTCAAAAACACAGCTAGCGGTTGCGCCTAAACAGAGTCCATATGCTCAAGAATATCTCCAGAAGGAATCATCCGACAATTTTGCGGTTTTCACCTTTCTATTCCTTGCTAAGCGACCTTTCCAACCATACCAAGTGTGCCAGGCCGGAACTTGAACCCTAGGCTACAATCGCGTTATTAAGTCATCACCCTACCCGTTGCCGTGACAGGCGGTGTTTCAAAAACACGAGCTAGCGGTTGCGCCTAAACAGAGTCCATATGCTCAAGAATATCTCCAGAAGGAATCATCCGACAATTTTGCGGTTTTCACCTTTCTATTCCTTGCTAAGCGACCTTTCCAACCATACCAAGTGTGCCAGGCCGGAACTTGAACCCTAGGCTACAATCGCGTTATTAAGTCATCACCCTACCCGTTGCCGTGACAGGCGGTGTTTCAAAAACACAGCTAGCGGTTGCGCCTAAACAGAGTCCATATGCTCAAGAATATCTCCAGAAGGAATCATCCGACAATTTTGCGGTTTTCACCTTTCTATTCCTTGCTAAGCGACCTTTCCAACCATACCAAGTGTGCCAGGCCGGAACTTGAACCCTAGGCTACAATCGCGTTATTAAGTCATCACCCTACCCGTTGCCGTGACAGGCGGTGTTTCAAAAACACACCTTTTCAGCCATACCAAGTGTGCCAGGCCGGAACTTGAACCCTAGGCTACAATCGCGTTATTAAGTCATCACCCTACCCGTTGCCGTGACAGGCGGTGTTTCAAAAACACGAGCTAGCGGTTGCGCCTAAACAGAGTCCATATGCTCAAGAATATCTCCAGAAGGAATCATCCGACAATTTTGCGGTTTTCACCTTTCTATTCCTTGCTAAGCGACCTTTCCAACCATACCAAGTGTGCCAGGCCGGAACTTGAACCCTAGGCTACAATCGCGTTATTAAGTCATCACCCTACCCGTTGCCGTGACAGGCGGTGTTTCAAAAACACCAGCTAGCGGTTGCGCCTAAACAGAGTCCATATGCTCAAGAATATCTCCAGAAGGAATCATCCGACAATTTTGCGGTTTTCACCTTTCTATTCCTTGCTAAGCGACCTTTCCAACCATACCAAGTGTGCCAGGCCGGAACTTGAACCCTAGGCTACAATCGCGTTATTAAGTCATCACCCTACCCGTTGCCGTGACAGGCGGTGTTTCAAAAACACCAGCTAGCGGTTGCGCCTAAACAGAGTCCATATGCTCAAGAATATCTCCAGAAGGAATCATCCGACAATTTTGCGGTTTTCACCTTTCTATTCCTTGCTAAGCGACCTTTCCAACCATACCAAGTGTGCCAGGCCGGAACTTGAACCCTAGGCTACAATCGCGTTATTAAGTCATCACCCTACCCGTTGCCGTGACAGGCGGTGTTTCAAAAACACGAGCTAGCGGTTGCGCCTAAACAGAGTCCATATGCTCAAGAATATCTCCAGAAGGAATCATCCGACAATTTTGCGGTTTTCACCTTTCTATTCCTTGCTAAGCGACCTTTCCAACCATACCAAGTGTGCCAGGCCGGAACTTGAACCCTAGGCTACAATCGCGTTATTAAGTCATCACCCTACCCGTTGCCGTGACAGGCGGTGTTTCAAAAACACGAGCTAGCGGTTGCGCCTAAACAGAGTCCATATGCTCAAGAATATCTCCAGAAGGAATCATCCGACAATTTTGCGGTTTTCACCTTTCTATTCCTTGCTAAGCGACCTTTCCAACCATACCAAGTGTGCCAGGCCGGAACTTGAACCCTAGGCTACAATCGCGTTATTAAGTCATCACCCTACCCGTTGCCGTGACAGGCGGTGTTTCAAAAACACACCTTTTCAGCCATACCAAGTGTGCCAGGCCGGAACTTGAACCCTAGGCTACAATCGCGTTATTAAGTCATCACCCTACCCGTTGCCGTGACAGGCGGTGTTTCAAAACACCAGCTAGCGGTTGCGCCTAAACAGAGTCCATATGCTCAAGAATATCTCCAGAAGGAATCATCCGACAATTTTGCGGTTTTCACCTTTCTATTCCTTGCTAAGCGACCTTTCCAACCATACCAAGTGTGCCAGGCCGGAACTTGAACCCTAGGCTACAATCGCGTTATTAAGTCATCACCCTACCCGTTGCCGTGACAGGCGGTGTTTCAAAAACACCAGCTAGCGGTTGCGCCTAAACAGAGTCCATATGCTCAAGAATATCTCCAGAAGGAATCATCCGACAATTTTGCGGTTTTCACCTTTCTATTCCTTGCTAAGCGACCTTTCCAACCATACCAAGTGTGCCAGGCCGGAACTTGAACCCTAGGCTACAATCGCGTTATTAAGTCATCACCCTACCCGTTGCCGTGACAGGCGGTGTTTCAAAAACACAGCTAGCGGTTGCGCCTAAACAGAGTCCATATGCTCAAGAATATCTCCAGAAGGAATCATCCGACAATTTTGCGGTTTTCACCTTTCTATTCCTTGCTAAGCGACCTTTCCAACCATACCAAGTGTGCCAGGCCGGAACTTGAACCCTAGGCTACAATCGCGTTATTAAGTCATCACCCTACCCGTTGCCGTGACAGGCGGTGTTTCAAAAACACGAGCTAGCGGTTGCGCCTAAACAGAGTCCATATGCTCAAGAATATCTCCAGAAGGAATCATCCGACAATTTTGCGGTTTTCACCTTTCTATTCCTTGCTAAGCGACCTTTCCAACCATACCAAGTGTGCCAGGCCGGAACTTGAACCCTAGGCTACAATCGCGTTATTAAGTCATCACCCTACCCGTTGCCGTGACAGGCGGTGTTTCAAAAACCAGCTAGCGGTTGCGCCTAAACAGAGTCCATATGCTCAAGAATATCTCCAGAAGGAATCATCCGACAATTTTGCGGTTTTCACCTTTCTATTCCTTGCTAAGCGACCTTTCCAACCATACCAAGTGTGCCAGGCCGGAACTTGAACCCTAGGCTACAATCGCGTTATTAAGTCATCACCCTACCCGTTGCCGTGACAGGCGGTGTTTCAAAAACACGAGCTAGCGGTTGCGCCTAAACAGAGTCCATATGCTCAAGAATATCTCCAGAAGGAATCATCCGACAATTTTGCGGTTTTCACCTTTCTATTCCTTGCTAAGCGACCTTTCCAACCATACCAAGTGTGCCAGGCCGGAACTTGAACCCTAGGCTACAATCGCGTTATTAAGTCATCACCCTACCCGTTGCCGTGACAGGCGGTGTTTCAAAACACCAGCTAGCGGTTGCGCCTAAACAGAGTCCATATGCTCAAGAATATCTCCAGAAGGAATCATCCGACAATTTTGCGGTTTTCACCTTTCTATTCCTTGCTAAGCGACCTTTCCAACCATACCAAGTGTGCCAGGCCGGAACTTGAACCCTAGGCTACAATCGCGTTATTAAGTCATCACCCTACCCGTTGCCGTGACAGGCGGTGTTTCAAAAAGACGACCTTTCCAACCATACCAAGTGTGCCAGGCCGGAACTTGAACCCTAGGCTACAATCGCGTTATTAAGTCATCACCCTACCCGTTGCCGTGACAGGCGGTGTTTCAAAAACACGAGCTAGCGGTTGCGCCTAAACAGAGTCCATATGCTCAAGAATATCTCCAGAAGGAATCATCCGACAATTTTGCGGTTTTCACCTTTCTATTCCTTGCTAAGCGACCTTTCCAACCATACCAAGTGTGCCAGGCCGGAACTTGAACCCTAGGCTACAATCGCGTTATTAAGTCATCACCCTACCCGTTGCCGTGACAGGCGGTGTTTCAAAAACACGAGCTAGCGGTTGCGCCTAAACAGAGTCCATATGCTCAAGAATATCTCCAGAAGGAATCATCCGACAATTTTGCGGTTTTCACCTTTCTATTCCTTGCTAAGCGACCTTTCCAACCATACCAAGTGTGCCAGGCCGGAACTTGAACCCTAGGCTACAATCGCGTTATTAAGTCATCACCCTACCCGTTGCCGTGACAGGCGGTGTTTCAAAAACACGAGCTAGCGGTTGCGCCTAAACAGAGTCCATATGCTCAAGAATATCTCCAGAAGGAATCATCCGACAATTTTGCGGTTTTCACCTTTCTATTCCTTGCTAAGCGACCTTTCCAACCATACCAAGTGTGCCAGGCCGGAACTTGAACCCTAGGCTACAATCGCGTTATTAAGTCATCACCCTACCCGTTGCCGTGACAGGCGGTGTTTCAAAAAACGAGCTAGCGGTTGCGCCTAAACAGAGTCCATATGCTCAAGAATATCTCCAGAAGGAATCATCCGACAATTTTGCGGTTTTCACCTTTCTATTCCTTGCTAAGCGACCTTTCCAACCATACCAAGTGTGCCAGGCCGGAACTTGAACCCTAGGCTACAATCGCGTTATTAAGTCATCACCCTACCCGTTGCCGTGACAGGCGGTGTTTCAAAAACACGAGCTAGCGGTTGCGCCTAAACAGAGTCCATATGCTCAAGAATATCTCCAGAAGGAATCATCCGACAATTTTGCGGTTTTCACCTTTCTATTCCTTGCTAAGCGACCTTTCCAACCATACCAAGTGTGCCAGGCCGGAACTTGAACCCTAGGCTACAATCGCGTTATTAAGTCATCACCCTACCCGTTGCCGTGACAGGCGGTGTTTCAAAACACGAGCTAGCGGTTGCGCCTAAACAGAGTCCATATGCTCAAGAATATCTCCAGAAGGAATCATCCGACAATTTTGCGGTTTTCACCTTTCTATTCCTTGCTAAGCGACCTTTCCAACCATACCAAGTGTGCCAGGCCGGAACTTGAACCCTAGGCTACAATCGCGTTATTAAGTCATCACCCTACCCGTTGCCGTGACAGGCGGTGTTTCAAAACACGAGCTAGCGGTTGCGCCTAAACAGAGTCCATATGCTCAAGAATATCTCCAGAAGGAATCATCCGACAATTTTGCGGTTTTCACCTTTCTATTCCTTGCTAAGCGACCTTTCCAACCATACCAAGTGTGCCAGGCCGGAACTTGAACCCTAGGCTACAATCGCGTTATTAAGTCATCACCCTACCCGTTGCCGTGACAGGCGGTGTTTCAAAAACACGAGCTAGCGGTTGCGCCTAAACAGAGTCCATATGCTCAAGAATATCTCCAGAAGGAATCATCCGACAATTTTGCGGTTTTCACCTTTCTATTCCTTGCTAAGCGACCTTTCCAACCATACCAAGTGTGCCAGGCCGGAACTTGAACCCTAGGCTACAATCGCGTTATTAAGTCATCACCCTACCCGTTGCCGTGACAGGCGGTGTTTCAAAAACCCAGCTAGCGGTTGCGCCTAAACAGAGTCCATATGCTCAAGAATATCTCCAGAAGGAATCATCCGACAATTTTGCGGTTTTCACCTTTCTATTCCTTGCTAAGCGACCTTTCCAACCATACCAAGTGTGCCAGGCCGGAACTTGAACCCTAGGCTACAATCGCGTTATTAAGTCATCACCCTACCCGTTGCCGTGACAGGCGGTGTTTCAAAAACACGAGCTAGCGGTTGCGCCTAAACAGAGTCCATATGCTCAAGAATATCTCCAGAAGGAATCATCCGACAATTTTGCGGTTTTCACCTTTCTATTCCTTGCTAAGCGACCTTTCCAACCATACCAAGTGTGCCAGGCCGGAACTTGAACCCTAGGCTACAATCGCGTTATTAAGTCATCACCCTACCCGTTGCCGTGACAGGCGGTGTTTCAAAAACACGAGCTAGCGGTTGCGCCTAAACAGAGTCCATATGCTCAAGAATATCTCCAGAAGGAATCATCCGACAATTTTGCGGTTTTCACCTTTCTATTCCTTGCTAAGCGACCTTTCCAACCATACCAAGTGTGCCAGGCCGGAACTTGAACCCTAGGCTACAATCGCGTTATTAAGTCATCACCCTACCCGTTGCCGTGACAGGCGGTGTTTCAAAAACACGAGCTAGCGGTTGCGCCTAAACAGAGTCCATATGCTCAAGAATATCTCCAGAAGGAATCATCCGACAATTTTGCGGTTTTCACCTTTCTATTCCTTGCTAAGCGACCTTTCCAACCATACCAAGTGTGCCAGGCCGGAACTTGAACCCTAGGCTACAATCGCGTTATTAAGTCATCACCCTACCCGTTGCCGTGACAGGCGGTGTTTCAAAAACACGACTTGCCAACCATACCAGTGTGCCAGGCCGGAACTTGAACCCTAGGCTACAATCGCGATATTAAGTTTTCACCCTACCGTTGCTTGACAGGCGGTGTTTCAAAAACACGAGCTAGCGGTTGCGCCAAACAGAGTCCATAACTCAAGAATATCTCCAGAAGGAATCATCCGACAATTTTGCGGTTTTCACCTTTCTATTTCTTGCTAAGCGACCTTTCCAACCATACCAAGTGTGCCAGGCCGGAACTTGAACCCTAGGCTACAATCGCGTTATTAGTCATCACCCTACCCGTTGCCGTGACAGGCTTGTTTCAAAAACACGACCTTTCCAACCATACCAAGTGTGCCAGGCCGGAACTTGAACCCTAGGCTACAATCGCGTTATTAAGTCATCACCCTACCCGTTGCCGTGACAGGCGGTGTTTCAAAAACACCAGCTAGCGGTTGCGCCTAAACAGAGTCCATATGCTCAAGAATATCTCCAGAAGGAATCATCCGACAATTTTGCGGTTTTCACCTTTCTATTCCTTGCTAAGCGACCTTTCCAACCATACCAAGTGTGCCAGGCCGGAACTTGAACCCTAGGCTACAATCGCGTTATTAAGTCATCACCCTACCCGTTGCCGTGACAGGCGGTGTTTCAAAAACACGAGCTAGCGGTTGCGCCTAAACAGAGTCCATATGCTCAAGAATATCTCCAGAAGGAATCATCCGACAATTTTGCGGTTTTCACCTTTCTATTCCTTGCTAAGCGACCTTTCCAACCATACCAAGTGTGCCAGGCCGGAACTTGAACCCTAGGCTACAATCGCGTTATTAAGTCATCACCCTACCCGTTGCCGTGACAGGCGGTGTTTCAAAAACACCAGCTAGCGGTTGCGCCTAAACAGAGTCCATATGCTCAAGAATATCTCCAGAAGGAATCATCCGACAATTTTGCGGTTTTCACCTTTCTATTCCTTGCTAAGCGACCTTTCCAACCATACCAAGTGTGCCAGGCCGGAACTTGAACCCTAGGCTACAATCGCGTTATTAAGTCATCACCCTACCCGTTGCCGTGACAGGCGGTGTTTCAAAAACACGAGCTAGCGGTTGCGCCTAAACAGAGTCCATATGCTCAAGAATATCTCCAGAAGGAATCATCCGACAATTTTGCGGTTTTCACCTTTCTATTCCTTGCTAGCGACCTTTCCAACCATACCAAGTGTGCCAGGCCGGAACTTGAACCCTAGGCTACAATCGCGTTATTAAGTCATCACCCTACCCGTTGCCGTGACAGGCGGTGTTTCAAAAACACGAGCTAGCGGTTGCGCCTAAACAGAGTCCATATGCTCAAGAATATCTCCAGAAGGAATCATCCGACAATTTTGCGGTTTTCACCTTTCTATTCCTTGCTAAGCGACCTTTCCAACCATACCAAGTGTGCCAGGCCGGAACTTGAACCCTAGGCTACAATCGCGTTATTAAGTCATCACCCTACCCGTTGCCGTGACAGGCGGTGTTTCAAAAACACGAGCTAGCGGTTGCGCCTAAACAGAGTCCATATGCTCAAGAATATCTCCAGAAGGAATCATCCGACAATTTTGCGGTTTTCACCTTTCTATTCCTTGCTAAGCGACCTTTCCAACCATACCAAGTGTGCCAGGCCGGAACTTGAACCCTAGGCTACAATCGCGTTATTAAGTCATCACCCTACCCGTTGCCGTGACAGGCGGTGTTTCAAAAACACAGCTAGCGGTTGCGCCTAAACAGAGTCCATATGCTCAAGAATATCTCCAGAAGGAATCATCCGACAATTTTGCGGTTTTCACCTTTCTATTCCTTGCTAAGCGACCTTTCCACCATACCAAGTGTGCCAGGCCGGAACTTGAACCCTAGGCTACAATCGCGTTATTAAGTCATCACCCTACCCGTTGCCGTGACAGGCGGTGTTTCAAAAACACGAGCTAGCGGTTGCGCCTAAACAGAGTCCATATGCTCAAGAATATCTCCAGAAGGAATCATCCGACATTTTGCGGTTTTCACCTTTCTATTCCTTGCTAAGCGACCTTTCCAACCATACCAAGTGTGCCAGGCCGGAACTTGAACCCTAGGCTACAATCGCGTTATTAAGTCATCACCCTACCCGTTGCCGTGACAGGCGGTGTTTCAAAAACACCAGCTAGCGGTTGCGCCTAAACAGAGTCCATATGCTCAAGAATATCTCCAGAAGGAATCATCCGACAATTTTGCGGTTTTCACCTTTCTATTCTTGCTAAGCGACCTTTCCAACCATACCAAGTGTGCCAGGCCGGAACTTGAACCCTAGGCTACAATCGCGTTATTAAGTCATCACCCTACCCGTTGCCGTGACAGGCGGTGTTTCAAAAACACGAGCTAGCGGTTGCGCCTAAACAGAGTCCATATGCTCAAGAATATCTCCAGAAGGAATCATCCGACAATTTTGCGGTTTTCACCTTTCTATTCCTTGCTAAGCGACCTTTCCAACCATACCAAGTGTGCCAGGCCGGAACTTGAACCCTAGGCTACAATCGCGTTATTAAGTCATCACCCTACCCGTTGCCGTGACAGGCGGTGTTTCAAAAACACGAGCTAGCGGTTGCGCCTAAACAGAGTCCATATGCTCAAGAATATCTCCAGAAGGAATCATCCGACAATTTTGCGGTTTTCACCTTTCTATTCCTTGCTAAGCGACCTTTCCAACCATACCAAGTGTGCCAGGCCGGAACTTGAACCCTAGGCTACAATCGCGTTATTAAGTCATCACCCTACCCGTTGCCGTGACAGGCGGTGTTTCAAAAACACGAGCTAGCGGTTGCGCCTAAACAGAGTCCATATGCTCAAGAATATCTCCAGAAGGAATCATCCGACAATTTTGCGGTTTTCACCTTTCTATTCCTTGCTAAGCGACCTTTCCAACCATACCAAGTGTGCCAGGCCGGAACTTGAACCCTAGGCTACAATCGCGTTATTAAGTCATCACCCTACCCGTTGCCGTGACAGGCGGTGTTTCAAAAACACCAGCTAGCGGTTGCGCCTAAACAGAGTCCATATGCTCAAGAATATCTCCAGAAGGAATCATCCGACAATTTTGCGGTTTTCACCTTTCTATTCCTTGCTAAGCGACCTTTCCAACCATACCAAGTGTGCCAGGCCGGAACTTGAACCCTAGGCTACAATCGCGTTATTAAGTCATCACCCTACCCGTTGCCGTGACAGGCGGTGTTTCAAAAACACCAGCTAGCGGTTGCGCCTAAACAGAGTCCATATGCTCAAGAATATCTCCAGAAGGAATCATCCGACAATTTTGCGGTTTTCACCTTTCTATTCCTTGCTAAGCGACCTTTCCAACCATACCAAGTGTGCCAGGCCGGAACTTGAACCCTAGGCTACAATCGCGTTATTAAGTCATCACCCTACCCGTTGCCGTGACAGGCGGTGTTTCAAAAACACGAGCTAGCGGTTGCGCCTAAACAGAGTCCATATGCTCAAGAATATCTCCAGAAGGAATCATCCGACAATTTTGCGGTTTTCACCTTTCTATTCCTTGCTAAGCGACCTTTCCAACCATACCAAGTGTGCCAGGCCGGAACTTGAACCCTAGGCTACAATCGCGTTATTAAGTCATCACCCTACCCGTTGCCGTGACAGGCGGTGTTTCAAAAACACGAGCTAGCGGTTGCGCCTAAACAGAGTCCATATGCTCAAGAATATCTCCAGAAGGAATCATCCGACAATTTTGCGGTTTTCACCTTTCTATTCCTTGCTAAGCGACCTTTCCAACCATACCAAGTGTGCCAGGCCGGAACTTGAACCCTAGGCTACAATCGCGTTATTAAGTCATCACCCTACCCGTGCCGTGACAGGCGGTGTTTCAAAAACACGAGCTAGCGGTTGCGCCTAAACAGAGTCCATATGCTCAAGAATATCTCCAGAAGGAATCATCCGACAATTTTGCGGTTTTCACCTTTCTATTCCTTGCTAAGCGACCTTTCCAACCATACCAAGTGTGCCAGGCCGGAACTTGAACCCTAGGCTACAATCGCGTTATTAAGTCATCACCCTACCCGTTGCCGTGACAGGCGGTGTTCAAAAACACGAGCTAGCGGTTGCGCCTAAACAGAGTCCATATGCTCAAGAATATCTCCAGAAGGAATCATCCGACAATTTTGCGGTTTTCACCTTTCTATTCCTTGCTAAGCGACCTTTCCAACCATACCAAGTGTGCCAGGCCGGAACTTGAACCCTAGGCTACAATCGCGTTATTAAGTCATCACCCTACCCGTTGCCGTGACAGGCGGTGTTTCAAAAACACGAGCTAGCGGTTGCGCCTAAACAGAGTCCATATGCTCAAGAATATCTCCAGAAGGAATCATCCGACAATTTTGCGGTTTTCACCTTTCTATTCCTTGCTAAGCGACCTTTCCAACCATACCAAGTGTGCCAGGCCGGAACTTGAACCCTAGGCTACAATCGCGTTATTAAGTCATCACCCTACCCGTTGCCGTGACAGGCGGTGTTTCAAAAACACGAGCTAGCGGTTGCGCCTAAACAGAGTCCATATGCTCAAGAATATCTCCAGAAGGAATCATCCGACAATTTTGCGGTTTTCACCTTTCTATTCCTTGCTAAGCGACCTTTCCAACCATACCAAGTGTGCCAGGCCGGAACTTGAACCCTAGGCTACAATCGCGTTATTAAGTCATCACCCTACCCGTTGCCGTGACAGGCGGTGTTTCAAAAACACGAGCTAGCGGTTGCGCCTAACAGAGTCCATATGCTCAAGAATATCTCCAGAAGGAATCATCCGACAATTTTGCGGTTTTCACCTTTCTATTCCTTGCTAAGCGACCTTTCCAACCATACCAAGTGTGCCAGGCCGGAACTTGAACCCTAGGCTACAATCGCGTTATTAAGTCATCACCCTACCCGTTGCCGTGACAGGCGGTGTTTCAAAAACACGAGCTAGCGGTTGCGCCTAAACAGAGTCCATATGCTCAAGAATATCTCCAGAAGGAATCATCCGACAATTTTGCGGTTTTCACCTTTCTATTCCTTGCTAAGCGACCTTTCCAACCATACCAAGTGTGCCAGGCCGGAACTTGAACCCTAGGCTACAATCGCGTTATTAAGTCATCACCCTACCCGTTGCCGTGACAGGCGGTGTTTCAAAAACACGAGCTAGCGGTTGCGCCTAAACAGAGTCCATATGCTCAAGAATATCTCCAGAAGGAATCATCCGACAATTTTGCGGTTTTCACCTTTCTATTCCTTGCTAAGCGACCTTTCCAACCATACCAAGTGTCCAGGCCGGAACTTGAACCCTAGGCTACAATCGCGTTATTAAGTCATCACCCTACCCGTTGCCGTGACAGGCGGTGTTTCAAAAACACGAGCTAGCGGTTGCGCCTAAACAGAGTCCATATGCTCAAGAATATCTCCAGAAGGAATCATCCGACAATTTTGCGGTTTTCACCTTTCTATTCCTTGCTAAGCGACCTTTCCAACCATACCAAGTGTGCCAGGCCGGAACTTGAACCCTAGGCTACAATCGCGTTATTAAGTCATCACCCTACCCGTTGCCGTGACAGGCGGTGTTTCAAAAACACGAGCTAGCGGTTGCGCCTAAACAGAGTCCATATGCTCAAGAATATCTCCAGAAGGAATCATCCGACAATTTTGCGGTTTTCACCTTTCTATTCCTTGCTAAGCGACCTTTCCAACCATACCAAGTGTGCCAGGCCGGAACTTGAACCCTAGGCTACAATCGCGTTATTAAGTCATCACCCTACCCGTTGCCGTGACAGGCGGTGTTTCAAAAACACGAGCTAGCGGTTGCGCCTAAACAGAGTCCATATGCTCAAGAATATCTCCAGAAGGAATCATCCGACAATTTGCGGTTTTCACCTTTCTATTCCTTGCTAAGCGACCTTTCCAACCATACCAAGTGTGCCAGGCCGGAACTTGAACCCTAGGCTACAATCGCGTTATTAAGTCATCACCCTACCCGTTGCCGTGACAGGCGGTGTTTCAAAAACACGAGCTAGCGGTTGCGCCTAAACAGAGTCCATATGCTCAAGAATATCTCCAGAAGGAATCATCCGACAATTTGCGGTTTTCACCTTTCTATTCCTTGCTAAGCGACCTTTCCAACCATACCAAGTGTGCCAGGCCGGAACTTGAACCCTAGGCTACAATCGCGTTATTAAGTCATCACCCTACCCGTTGCCGTGACAGGCGGTGTTTTCAAAAACACGAGCTAGCGGTTGCGCCTAACAGAGTCCATATGCTCAAGAATATCTCCAGAAGGAATCATCCGACAATTTTGCGGTTTTCACCTTTCTATTCCTTGCTAAGCGACCTTTCCAACCATACCAAGTGTGCCAGGCCGGAACTTGAACCCTAGGCTACAATCGCGTTATTAAGTCATCACCCTACCCGTTCCGTGACAGGCGGTGTTTCAAAACACCAGCTAGCGGTTGCGCCTAAACAGAGTCCATATGCTCAAGAATATCTCCAGAAGGAATCATCCGACAATTTTGCGGTTTCACCTTTCTATTCCTTGCTAAGCGACCTTTCCAACCATACCAAGTGTGCCAGGCCGGAACTTGAACCCTAGGCTACAATCGCGTTATTAAGTCATCACCCTACCCGTTGCCGTGACAGGCGGTGTTTCAAAAACACGAGCTAGCGGTTGCGCCTAAACAGAGTCCATATGCTCAAGAATATCTCCAGAAGGAATCATCCGACAATTTTGCGGTTTTCACCTTTCTATTCCTTGCTAAGCGACCTTTCCAACCATACCAAGTGTGCCAGGCCGGAACTTGAACCCTAGGCTACAATCGCGTTATTAAGTCATCACCCTACCCGTTGCCGTGACAGGCGGTGTTTCAAAAACACAGCTAGCGGTTGCGCCTAAACAGAGTCCATATGCTCAAGAATATCTCCAGAAGGAATCATCCGACAATTTTGCGGTTTTCACCTTTCTATTCCTTGCTAAGCGACCTTTCCAACCATACCAAGTGTGCCAGGCCGGAACTTGAACCCTAGGCTACAATCGCGTTATTAAGTCATCACCCTACCCGTTGCCGTGACAGGCGGTGTTTCAAAAACACGAGCTAGCGGTTGCGCCTAAACAGAGTCCATATGCTCAAGAATATCTCCAGAAGGAATCATCCGACAATTTTGCGGTTTTCACCTTTCTATCCTTGCTAAGCGACCTTTCCAACCATACCAAGTGTGCCAGGCCGGAACTTGAACCCTAGGCTACAATCGCGTTATTAAGTCATCACCCTACCCGTTGCCGTGACAGGCGGTGTTTCAAAAACACGAGCTAGCGGTTGCGCCTAAACAGAGTCCATATGCTCAAGAATATCTCCAGAAGGAATCATCCGACAATTTTGCGGTTTTCACCTTTCTATTCCTTGCTAAGCGACCTTTCCAACCATACCAAGTGTGCCAGGCCGGAACTTGAACCCTAGGCTACAATCGCGTTATTAAGTCATCACCCTACCCGTTGCCGTGACAGGCGGTGTTTCAAAAACACGAGCTAGCGGTTGCGCCTAAACAGAGTCCATATGCTCAAGAATATCTCCAGAAGGAATCATCCGACAATTTTGCGGTTTTCACCTTTCTATTCCTTGCTAAGCGACCTTTCCAACCATACCAAGTGTGCCAGGCCGGAACTTGAACCCTAGGCTACAATCGCGTTATTAAGTCATCACCCTACCCGTTGCCGTGACAGGCGGTGTTTCAAAAACACGAGCTAGCGGTTGCGCCTAAACAGAGTCCATATGCTCAAGATATCTCCAGAAGGAATCATCCGACAATTTTGCGGTTTTCACCTTTCTATTCCTTGCTAAGCGACCTTTCCAACCATACCAAGTGTGCCAGGCCGGAACTTGAACCCTAGGCTACAATCGCGTTATTAAGTCATCACCCTACCCGTTGCCGTGACAGGCGGTGTTTCAAAAACACGAGCTAGCGGTTGCGCCTAAACAGAGTCCATATGCTCAAGAATATCTCCAGAAGGAATCATCCGACAATTTTGCGGTTTTCACCTTTCTATTCTTGCTAAGCGACCTTTCCAACCATACCAAGTGTGCCAGGCCGGAACTTGAACCCTAGGCTACAATCGCGTTATTAAGTCATCACCCTACCCGTTGCCGTGACAGGCGGTGTTTCAAAAACACCAGCTAGCGGTTGCGCCTAAACAGAGTCCATATGCTCAAGAATATCTCCAGAAGGAATCATCCGACAATTTTGCGGTTTTCACCTTTAGTTCTTGCTAAGCGACCTTTCCAACCATACCAAGTGTGCCAGGCCGGAACTTGAACCCTAGGCTACAATCGCGTTATTAAGTCATCACCCTACCCGTTGCCGTGACAGGCGGTGTTTCAAAAACACGAGCTAGCGGTTGCGCCTAAACAGAGTCCATATGCTCAAGAATATCTCCAGAAGGAATCATCCGACAATTTTGCGGTTTTCACCTTTCTATTCCTTGCTAAGCGACCTTTCCAACCATACCAAGTGTGCCAGGCCGGAACTTGAACCCTAGGCTACAATCGCGTTATTAAGTCATCACCCTACCCGTTGCCGTGACAGGCGGTGTTTCAAAAACACGAGCTAGCGGTTGCGCCTAAACAGAGTCCATATGCTCAAGAATATCTCCAGAAGGAATCATCCGACAATTTTGCGGTTTTCACCTTTCTATTCCTTGCTAGCGACCTTTCCAACCATACCAAGTGTGCCAGGCCGGAACTTGAACCCTAGGCTACAATCGCGTTATTAAGTCATCACCCTACCCGTTGCCGTGACAGGCGGTGTTTCAAAAACACGAGCTAGCGGTTGCGCCTAAACAGAGTCCATATGCTCAAGAATATCTCCAGAAGGAATCATCCGACAATTTTGCGGTTTTCACCTTTCTATTCCTTGCTAAGCGACCTTTCAACCATACCAAGTGTGCCAGGCCGGAACTTGAACCCTAGGCTACAATCGCGTTATTAAGTCATCACCCTACCCGTTGCCGTGACAGGCGGTGTTTCAAAAACACGAGCTAGCGGTTGCGCCTAAACAGAGTCCATATGCTCAAGAATATCTCCAGAAGGAATCATCCGACAATTTTGCGGTTTTCACCTTTCTATTCCTTGCTAAGCGACCTTTCCAACCATACCAAGTGTGCCAGGCCGGAACTTGAACCCTAGGCTACAATCGCGTTATTAAGTCATCACCCTACCCGTTGCCGTGACAGGCGGTGTTTCAAAAACACGAGCTAGCGGTTGCGCCTAAACAGAGTCCATATGCTCAAGAATATCTCCAGAGGAACATCCGACAATTTTGCGTTTTCACCTTTCTATTCCTTGCTAAGCGACCTTTCCAACCATACCAAGTGTGCCAGGCCGGAACTTGAACCCTAGGCTACAATCGCGTTATTAGTCATCACCCTACCCGTTGCCGTGACAGGCGGTGTTTCAAAAACACGAGCTAGCGGTTGCGCCTAAACAGAGTCCATATGATCAAGAATATCTCCAGAAGGAAGCATCCGACAATTTTGCGGTTTTCACCTTTCTATTCCTTGCTAAGCGACCTTTCCAACCATACCAAGTGTGCCAGGCCGGAACTTGAACCCTAGGCTACAATCGCGTTATTAAGTCATCACCCTACCCGTTTCCGTGACAGGCGGTGTTTTCAAAAACACGAGCTAGCGGTTGCGCCTAAACAGAGTCCATATGCTCAAGAATATCTCCAGAAGGAATCATCCGACAATTTTGCGGTT
>JAFMNZ010000058.1:0-65176 GCA_019207045.1 Branchiostoma floridae x Branchiostoma belcheri | reverse complement strand
ATTACGGGTGTAATGCATTACCAATGGCATTTTTTTTTCAAAACTTTTTTTTTCACTGTATTACACTTTATAAGGTGGAATAGACTTATTAAGAGTTTTTACAAGCCAAAATAAGATATCCCACCTTTTTTTCGATTTTTAATGGTAAAAGTTGTTAGGACCTCGAACAGCTCAAAAGGGCCTAAATCATCACTTTATAACGAAATTACGGGGTGTAATGCATTACCAATGGCATTTTTTTTCAAAACTTTTTTTTTCACTGTATTACACTTTTATAAGGTGGAATAGACTTCTTAGAGATGTTTACAAGCAAAAATAATGATATCCCACCTTTTTTTCGATTTTTAATGGTACAAGTTGTTAGGACGCTCAGAACAGCTCAAAGGGCCTAATCATCACTTTTAGACGAAATTACGGGTTGTAATGCATACCAATGGCAGTTTTTTTTTCAAAACTTTTTTTTCACTGTATTACACTTTTATAAGGTGGAATAGACTTATTAGAGATGTTTACAAGCAAAATAGAATGATATCACCTTTTTTTTTTCGATTTTTAATGGTAAAAGTTGTTAGGACGCTCAGAACAGCTCAAAGGGCCTAATCATCACTTTTAGACGAAATTACGGGGTGTAATGCATTACCAATGGCATTTTTTTCAAAACTTTTTTTTTCAACTGTATTACACTTTTATAAGGTGGATAGACTTATTAGAGATGTTTACAAGCAAAAATATGATATCCCACCTTTTTTCGATTTTTAATGGTAAAAGTTGTTAGGACGCTCAGAACAGCTCAAAAGGGCCTAAATCATCACTTTTAGACGAAATTACGGGGTGTAATGCATTACCAATGGCATTTTTTTTCAAAACTTTTTTTTTCACTGTATACCTTTTATAAGGGAATAGACTTATTAGAGATGTTTACAAGCAAAAAATGATATCCCACCTTTTTTCGATTTTTATGGTAAAAGTTGTTAGGACGCTCAGAACAGCTCAAAAGGGCCTAAATCATCACTTTTAGACGAAATTACGGGGTGTAATGCATTACCAATGGCATTTTTTTCAAAACTTTTTTTTCACTGTATTACACTTTTATAAGGTGGAATAGACTTATTAGAGATGTTACAAGCAAAATAATGATATCCCACTTTTTTCGATTTTAATGGTAAAAGTTGTTAGGACGCTCAGAACAGCTCAAAAGGGCCTAAATCATCACTTTTAGACGAAATTACGGGGTGTAATGCATTACAATGGCATTTTTTTCAAAACTTTTTTTTTCACTGTATTACACTTTTATAAGGTGGAATAGACTTATTAGAGATGTTTACAAGCAAAAATAATGATATCCCACCTTTTTTCGATTTTTTAATGTAAAAGTTGTTAGGACGCTCAGAACACGCTCAAAAGGCCTAAATCATCACTTTTAGACGAAATTACGGGGTGTAATGCATTACCAATGGCATTTTTTTTCAAAACTTTTTTTTCACTGTATTACACTTTTATAAGGTGGATAGACTTATTAGATGTTTACAAGCAAAAATAATGATATCCCACCTTTTTCGATTTTTAATGGTAAAGTTGTTAGGACGCTCAGAACAGCTCAAAGGGCCTAAATCATCACTTTTAGACAAATTACGGTGTAATGCATTACCAATGGCATTTTTTTCAAACTTTTTTTTTCACTGTATTACACTTTTAGGTGGAATAGACTTATTAGAGATGTTTACAAGCAAAAATATGATATCCCACCTTTTTTTCGATTTTTTATGGTAAAAGTTGTTAGGACGCTCAGAACAGCTCAAAAGGGCCTAAATCATCACTTTTAGACGAAATTACGGGGTGTAATGCACCAATGGCATTTTTTTTCAAAACTTTTGTTTTCACTGTTTTACACTGTATTACCTTTTAAGGTGGAATAGACTTATTAGAGATGTTTACAAGCAAAAATAATGATATCCCACCTTTTTTTTCGATTTTTAATGGTAAAAGTTGTTAGGACGCTCAGAACAGCTCAAAGGGCCTAATCAAATCATCACTTTTAGACGAAATTACGGGGTGTAATGCATTACCAATGGCATTTTTTTCAAAACTTTTTTTTTCACTGTATTACACTTTTATAAGGTGGAATAGACTTATTAGAGATGTTTACAAGCAAAAATAGAGATCCCACCTTTTTTCGATTTTTAATGGTAAAAGTTTGTTAGGACCTCAGAAACAGCTCAAAAGGGCCTAAATCATCACTTTTAGACGAAATTACGGGGTGTAATGCATTACCATGGCATTTTTTTTCAAAACTTTTTTTTTCACTGTATTACACTTTATAAGGTGGAATAGACTTATTAGAGATGTTTACAAGCAAAAATAATGATATCCCACCTTTTTTTCGATTTTTAATGGTAAAAGTTTTTAGGCGCTCAGAACAGCTCAAAAGGGCCTAAATCATCACTTTTGACGAAATTACGGGGTGTAATGCATTACCAATGGCATTTTTTTCAAACTTTTTTTTTCACTGTATTACACTTTTATAAGGTGGATAGACTTATAGAGATGTTTCAAGCAAAAATAATGATATCCCACCTTTTTTTTCGATTTTTAATGGTAAAAGTTGTTAGGACGCTCAGAACAGCTCAAAAGGGCCTAAATCATCACTTTTAGACGAAATTACGGGGGGGTGGAATGCTTACAATGGCATTTTTTTCAAAACTTTTTTTTTTCACTGTATTACACTTTTATAAGGTGGAATAGACTTATTAGAGATGTTTACAAGCAAAATAATGATATCCCACCTTTTTCGATTTTTAATTTTAATGGTAAAATTTGTTAGGACGCTCAGAACAGCTCTCAAAAGGGCCTAAATCATCACTTTTAGACGAAATACGGGGTGTAATGCATTACCAATGGCATTTTTTTCAAAACTTTTTTTTTCACTGTATTACACTTTTATAAGGTGGATAGACTTATTAGAGATGTTTACAAGCAAAAATAATGATATCCCACCTTTTTTCGATTTTTAATGGTAAATTGTTAGGACGCTCAGAACAGCTCAAAGGGCCTAAATCATCACTTTTAGACGAAATTACGGGGTGTAATGCATTACCAATGGCATTTTTTTTTCAAACTTTTTTTTTCACTGTATTACACTTTTATAAGTGGAATAGACTTATTAGAGATGTTTACAAGCAAAAATAATGATATCCCACCTTTTTTTTCGATTTTAATGGTAAAGTTGTTTAGGACGCTCAGAACAGCTCAAAAGGGCCTAAATCATCACTTTTAGACGAAATTACGGGGTGTAATGCATTACCAATGGCATTTTTTTCAAACTTTTTTTTTCCACTGTATTACACTTTTATAAGTGGAATAGACTTATTAGAGATGTTTACAAGCAAAATAATGATATCCCACCTTTTTTTCGATTTTTAATGGTAAAAGTTGTTAGACGACGCTCAGAACAGCTCAAAAGGGCCTAAATCATCACTTTTAGACGAAATTACGGGGTGTAATGCATTACCATGGCATTTTTTTTCAAAACTTTTTTTTTTCACTGTATTACACTTTTATAAGGTGGAATAGACTTATTAGAGATGTTACAAGCAAAAATAATGATATCCCACCTTTTTTCGATTTTTAATGGTAAAAGTTGTTAGGACGCTCAGAACAGCTCAAAAGGGCCTAAATCATCACTTTTAGACGAAATTACGGGGTGTAATGCATTACCAATGGCATTTTTTTCAAAACTTTTTTTTTCACTGTATTACACACTTTATAAGGTGGAATAGACTTATTAGAGATGTTACAAGCAAAATAATGATATCCCCCCTTTTTTTCGATTTTTAATGGTAAAAGTTGTTAGGACGCTCAGAACAGCTCAAAGGGGGCCTAAATCATCACTTTTAGACGAAATTACGGGTGTAATGCATTACCATGGCATTTTTTTTCAAAACTTTTTTTTTCACTGTATTACACTTTTATAAGGTGGAATAGACTTATTAGAGATGTTTACAAGCAAAAATAATGATATCCCACCTTTTTTTCGATTTTAATGGTAAAAGTTGTTAGGACGCTCAGAAACAGCTCAAAAGGGCCTAAATCATCACTTTTAGACGAAATTACGGGGTGTAATGCATTACCAATGGCATTTTTTTCAAAACTTTTTTTTTTCACTGTATTACACTTTTATAAGGTGGAATAGACTTATTAGAGATGTTTTACAAGCAAACATAATGATATCCCACCTTTTTTCGATTTTTAATGGTAAAAGTTGTTAGGACGCTCAGAACAGCTCAAAAGGCCTAAATCATCACTTTTAGACGAAATTACGGGGTGTAATGCATTACCAATGGCATTTTTTTCAAAACTTTTTTTTTCACTGTATTACACTTTTATAAGGTGGAATAGACTTATTAGAGATGTTTACAAGCAAAAATAATGATATCCCACCTTTTTTTTCGATTTTTAATGGTAAAGTTGTTAGGACGCTCAGAACAGCTCAAAAGGGCCTAAATCATCACTTTTAGACGAAATTACGGGGTGTAATGCATTACCAATGGCATTTTTTTCAAAACTTTTTTTTTCACTGTATTACACTTTTATAAGGTGGAATAGACTTATTAGAGATGTTTACAAGCAAAATAATGATATCCCACCTTTTTTCGATTTTTAATGGTAAGTTGTTAGGACGCTCAGAACAGCTCAAAAGGGCCTAAATCATCACTTTTAGACGAAATTACGGGGTGTAATGCATTACCAATGGCATTTTTTTCAAAACTTTTTTTTTCACTGTATTACACTTTTATAAGGTGGAATAGACTTATTAGAGATGTTTACAAGCAAAAATAATGATATCCCACCTTTTTTCGATTTTTTAATGGTAAAAGTTGTTAGGACGCTCAGAACAGCTCAAAAGGGCCTAAATCATCACTTTTAGACGAAATTACGGGGTGTAATGCATTACCAATGGCATTTTTTTCAAAACTTTTTTTTTCACTGTATTACACTTTTAAGGTGGAATAGACTTATTAGAGATGTTTACAAGCAAAAATAATGATATCCCACCTTTTTTCGATTTTTAATGGTAAAAGTTGTTAGGACGCTCAGAACAGCTCAAAAGGGCCTAAATCATCACTTTTAGACGAAATTACGGGGTGTAATGCATTACCAATGGCATTTTTTTCAAAACTTTTTTTTTCACTGTATACACTTTTATAAGGTGGAATAGACTTATTAGAGATGTTTACAAGCAAAAATAATGATATCCCACCTTTTTTCGATTTTTATGGTAAAAGTTGTTAGGACGCTCAGAACAGCTCAAAAGGGCCTAAATCATCACTTTTAGACGAATTACGGGGTGTAATGCATTACCAATGGCATTTTTTTCAAAACTTTTTTTTTCACTGTATTACACTTTTATAAGGTGGAATAGACTTATTAGAGATGTTTACAAGCAAAAATAATGATATCCCACCTTTTTTTCGATTTTTAATGGTAAAAGTTGTTAGGACGCTCAGAACAGCTCAAAAGGGCCTAAATCATCACTTTTAGACGAAATTACGGGGTGTAATGCATTACCAATGGCATTTTTTCAAAACTTTTTTTTCACTGTATTACACTTTTATAAGGTGGAATAGACTTATTAGAGATGTTTACAAGCAAAAATAATGATATCCCACCTTTTTTCGATTTTTAATGGTAAAGTTGTTAGGACGCTCAGAACAGCTCAAAAGGGCCTAAATCATCACTTTTAGACGAAATTACGGGGTGTAATGCATTACCAATGGCATTTTTTTCAAAACTTTTTTTTTCACTGTATTACACTTTTATAAGGTGGAATAGACTTATTAGAGATGTTTACAGCAAAAATAATGATATCCCACCTTTTTTCGATTTTTTTATGGTAAAAGTTGTTAGGACGCTCAGAACAGCTCAAAAGGGCCTAAATCATCACTTTTAGACGAAATTACGGGGTGTAATGCATTACCAATGGCATTTTTTCAAAACTTTTTTTTTCACTGTATTACACTTTTATAAAGGTGGAATAGACTTATTAGAGATGTTTACAAGCAAAATAATGATATCCCACCTTTTTTCGATTTTTAATGGTAAAAGTTGTTAGGACGCTCAGAACAGCTCAAAAGGGCCTAAATCATCACTTTTAGACGAAATTACGGGTGTAATGCATTACCAATGGCATTTTTTTCAAAACTTTTTTTTTCACTGTATTACACTTTTATAAGGTGGAATAGACTTATTAGAGATGTTTACAAGCAAAAATAATGATATCCCACCTTTTTTCGATTTTTAATGGTAAAAGTTGTTAGGACGCTCAGAACAGCTCAAAAGGGCCTAAATCATCACTTTTAGACGAAATTACGGGTGTAATGCATTACCAATGGCATTTTTTTTTCAAAACTTTTTTTTTCACTGTATTACACTTTTATAAGGTGGAATAGACTTATTAGAGATGTTTACAAGCAAAAATAATGATATCCCACCTTTTTTTCGATTTTTATGGTAAAAGTTGTTAGGACGCTCAGACAGCTCAAAAGGGCCTAAATCATCACTTTTAGACGAAATTACGGGGTGTAATGCATTACCAATGGCATTTTTTTCAAAACTTTTTTTTTCACTGTATTACACTTTTATAAGGTGGAATAGACTTATTAGAGATGTTTACAAGCAAAAATAATGATATCCCACCTTTTTTTCGATTTTTAATGGTAAAAGTTGTTAGGACGCTCAGAACAGCTCAAAAGGGCCTAAATCATCACTTTAGACGAAATTACGGGGTGTAATGCATTACCAATGGCATTTTTTTCAAAACTTTTTTTTTCACTGTATTACACTTTTATAAGGTGGAATAGACTTATTAGAGATGTTTACAAGCAAAAATAATGATATCCCACCTTTTTTTCGATTTTTAATGGTAAAAGTTGTTAGGACGCTCAGAACAGCTCAAAAGGGCCTAAATCATCACTTTTAGACGAAATTACGGGGTGTAATGCATTACCAATGGCATTTTTTTCAAAACTTTTTTTTCACTGTATTACACTTTTATAAGGTGGAATAGACTTATTAGAGATGTTTACAAGCAAAAATAATGATATCCCACCTTTTTTTCGATTTTTAATGGTAAAAGTTGTTAGGACGCTCAGAACAGCTCAAAGGGCCTAAATCATCACTTTTAGACGAAATTACGGGGTGTAATGCATTACCAATGGCATTTTTTTCAAAACTTTTTTTTTCACTGTATTACACTTTTATAAGGTGGAATAGACTTATTAGAGATGTTTACAAGCAAAAATAATGATCCCACCTTTTTTTCGATTTTTAATGGTAAAAGTTGTTAGGACGCTCAGAACAGCTCAAAGGGCCTAAATCATCACTTTTAGACGAAATTACGGGGTGTAATGCATTACCAATGGCATTTTTTTCAAACTTTTTTTTTCACTGTATTACACTTTTTATAGGTGGAATAGACTTATTAGAGATGTTTACAAGCAAAAATAATGATATCCCACCTTTTTCGATTTTTAATGGTAAAAGTTGTTAGGACGCTCAGAACAGCTCAAAGGGCCTAAATCATCACTTTTAGACGAAATTACGGGGTGTAATGCATTACAATGGCATTTTTTTCAAAACTTTTTTTTTCACTGTATTACACTTTTATAAGGTGGAATAGACTTATTAGAGATGTTTACAAGCAAAATAATGATATCCCACTTTTTTTCGATTTTTAATGGTAAAAGTTGTTAGGACGCTCAGAACAGCTCAAAAGGGCCTAAATCATCACTTTTAGACGAAATTACGGGGTGTAATGCATTACCAATGGCATTTTTTTCAAAACTTTTTTTTTCACTGTATTACACTTTTATAAGGTGGAATAGACTTATTAGAGATGTTTACAAGCAAAAATAATGATATCCCACCTTTTTGATTTTTATGGTAAAATTTGTTAGGACGCTCAGAACAGCTCAAAAGGGCCTAAACATCACTTTTAGACGAAATTACGGGGTAATGCATTACCAATGGCATTTTTTTCAAAACTTTTTTTTTCATGTATTACACTTTTATAAGGTGGAATAGACTTATTAGAGATGTTTACAAGCAAAATAATGATATCCCACCTTTTTTCGATTTTTAATGGTAAAAGTTGTTAGGACGCTCAGAACAGCTCAAAAGGGCCTAAATCATCACTTTAGACGAAATTACGGGGGTAATGCATTACCAATGGCATTTTTTTTCAAAACTTTTTTTTTCACTGTATTACACTTTTATAAGGTGGAATAGACTTATTAGAGATGTTTACAAGCAAAAATAATGATATCCCACCTTTTTTCGATTTTTAATGGTAAAAGTTGTTAGGACGCTCAGAACAGCTCAAAAGGGCCTAAATCATCACTTTTAGACGAAATTACGGGGTGTAATGCATTACCAATGGCATTTTTTTTCAAAACTTTTTTTTTCACTGTATTACACTTTTATAAGGTGGAATAGACTTATTAGAGATGTTTACAAGCAAAATAATGATATCCCACCTTTTTTTCGATTTTTAATGGTAAAAGTTGTTAGGACGCTCAGAACAGCTCAAAAGGGCCTAAATCATCACTTTTAGACGAAATTACGGGGTGTAATGCATTACCAATGGCATTTTTTCAAAACTTTTTTTTTCACTGTATTACACTTTTATAAGGTGGAATAGACTTATTAGAGATGTTTACAAGCAAAAATATGATATCCCACCTTTTTTCGATTTTTAATGGTAAAAGTTGTTAGGACGCTCAGAACAGCTCAAAAGGGCCTAAATCATCACTTTTAGACGAAATTACGGGGTGTAATGCATTACCAATGGCATTTTTTTCAAAACTTTTTTTTTCACTGTATTACACTTTTATAAGGTGGAATAGACTTATTAGAGATGTTTACAAGCAAAAATAATGATATCCCACCTTTTTTCGATTTTTAATGGTAAAAGTTGTTAGGACGCTCAGAACAGCTCAAAAGGGCCTAAATCATCACTTTTAGACGAAATTACGGGGTGTAATGCATTACCAATGGCATTTTTTTCAAAACTTTTTTTTTCACTGTATTACACTTTTATAAGGTGAATAGACTTATTAGAGATGTTTACAAGCAAAAATAATGATATCCCACCTTTTTTCGATTTTTAATGGTAAAAGTTGTTAGGACGCTCAGAACAGCTCAAAAGGGCCTAAATCATCACTTTTAGACGAAATTACGGGGTGTAATGCATTACCAATGGCATTTTTTTCAAAACTTTTTTTTTCACTGTATTACACTTTTATAAGGTGGAATAGACTTATTAGAGATGTTTACAAGCAAAATAATGATATCCCACCTTTTTTCGATTTTTAATGGTAAAAGTTGTTAGGACGCTCAGAACAGCTCAAAAGGCCTAAATCATCACTTTTAGACGAAATTACGGGGTGTAATGCATTACCAATGGCATTTTTTTCAAAACTTTTTTTTTCACTGTATTACACTTTTATAAGGTGGAATAGACTTATTAGAGATGTTTACAAGCAAAAATAATGATATCCCACCTTTTTTCGATTTTAATGGTAAAAGTTGTTAGGACGCTCAGAACAGCTCAAAAGGGCCTAAATCATCACTTTTAGACGAAATTACGGGTGTAATGCATTACCAATGGCATTTTTTTCAAAACTTTTTTTTCACTGTATTACACTTTTATAAGGTGGAATAGACTTATTAGAGATGTTTACAAGCAAAAATAATGATATCCCACCTTTTTTCGATTTTTAATGGTAAAAGTTGTTAGGACGCTCAGAACAGCTCAAAAGGGCCTAAATCATCACTTTTAGACGAAATTACGGGGTGTAATGCATTACCAATGGCATTTTTTTCAAAACTTTTTTTTTCACTGTATTACACTTTTATAAGGTGGAATAGACTTATTAGAGATGTTTACAAGCAAAAATAATGATATCCCACCTTTTTTCGATTTTTAATGGTAAAAGTTGTTAGGACGCTCAGAACAGCTCAAAAGGGCCTAAATCATCACTTTTAGACGAAATTACGGGGTGTAATGCATTACCAATGGCATTTTTTTCAAAACTTTTTTTTCACTGTATTACACTTTATAAGGTGGAATAGACTTATTAGAGATGTTTACAAGCAAAATAATGATATCCCACCTTTTTTCGATTTTTAATGGTAAAAGTTGTTAGGACGCTCAGAACAGCTCAAAAGGGCCTAAATCATCACTTTTAGACGAAATTACGGGGTGTAATGCATTACCAATGGCATTTTTTTCAAAACTTTTTTTTTCACTGTATTACACTTTTATAAGGTGGAATAGACTTATTAGAGATGTTTACAAGCAAAAATAATGATATCCCACCTTTTTCGATTTTTAATGGTAAAAGTTGTTAGGACGCTCAGAACAGCTCAAAAGGGCCTAAATCATCACTTTTAGACGAAATTACGGGGTGTAATGCATTACCAATGGCATTTTTTTCAAAACTTTTTTTTTCACTGTATTACACTTTTATAAGGTGGAATAGACTTATTAGAGATGTTTACAAGCAAAAATAATGATATCCCACCTTTTTTTCGATTTTTAATGGTAAAAGTTGTTAGGACGCTCAGAACAGCTCAAAAGGGCCTAAATCATCACTTTTAGACGAAATTACGGGGTGTAATGCATTACCAATGGCATTTTTTTCAAAACTTTTTTTTTCACTGTATTACACTTTTATAAGGTGGAATAGACTTATTAGAGATGTTTACAAGCAAAAATAATGATATCCCACCTTTTTTCGATTTTAATGGTAAAAGTTGTTAGGACGCTCAGAACAGCTCAAGGGCCTAAATCATCACTTTTAGACGAAATTACGGGGTGTAATGCATTACCAATGGCATTTTTTTTCAAAACTTTTTTTTTTCACTGTATTACACTTTTATAAGGTGGAATAGACTTATTAGAGATGTTTACAAGCAAAAATAATGATATCCCACCTTTTTTCGATTTTTAATGGTAAAAGTTGTTAGGACGCTCAGAACAGCTCAAAAGGGCCTAAATCATCACTTTTAGACGAAATTACGGGGTGTAATGCATTACCAATGGCATTTTTTTCAAAACTTTTTTTTTCACTGTATTACACTTTTATAAGGTGGAATAGACTTATTAGAGATGTTTACAAGCAAAAATAATGATATCCCACCTTTTTTCGATTTTTAATGGTAAAAGTTGTTAGGACGCTCAGAACAGCTCAAAAGGGCCTAAATCATCACTTTTAGACGAAATTACGGGGTGTAATGCATTACCAATGGCATTTTTTTCAAAACTTTTTTTTTCACTGTATTACACTTTTATAAGGTGGAATAGACTTATTAGAGATGTTTACAAGCAAAAATAATGATATCCCACCTTTTTTCGATTTTTAATGGTAAAAGTTGTTAGGACGCTCAGAACAGCTCAAAAGGGCCTAAATCATCACTTTTAGACGAAATTACGGGGTGTAATGCATTACCAATGGCATTTTTTTCAAAACTTTTTTTTTCACTGTATTACACTTTTATAAGGTGGAATAGACTTATTAGAGATGTTTACAAGCAAAAATAATGATATCCCACCTTTTTTCGATTTTTAATGGTAAAAGTTGTTAGGACGCTCAGAACAGCTCAAAAGGGCCTAAATCATCACTTTTAGACGAAATTACGGGGTGTAATGCATTACCAATGGCATTTTTTTCAAAACTTTTTTTTTCACTGTATTACACTTTTATAAGGTGGAATAGACTTATTAGAGATGTTTACAAGCAAAAATAATGATATCCCACCTTTTTTCGATTTTTAATGGTAAAAGTTGTTAGGACGCTCAGAACAGCTCAAAAGGGCCTAAATCATCACTTTTAGACGAAATTACGGGGTGTAATGCATTACCAATGGCATTTTTTTCAAAACTTTTTTTTTCACTGTATTACACTTTTATAAGGTGGAATAGACTTATTAGAGATGTTTACAAGCAAAAATAATGATATCCCACCTTTTTTCGATTTTTAATGGTAAAAGTTGTTAGGACGCTCAGAACAGCTCAAAAGGGCCTAAATCATCACTTTTAGACGAAATTACGGGGTGTAATGCATTACCAATGGCATTTTTTTCAAAACTTTTTTTTCACTGTATTACACTTTTATAAGGTGGAATAGACTTATTAGAGATGTTTACAAGCAAAAATAATGATATCCCACCTTTTTTCGATTTTTAATGGTAAAAGTTGTTAGGACGCTCAGAACAGCTCAAAAGGGCCTAAATCATCACTTTTAGACGAAATTACGGGGTGTAATGCATTACCAATGGCATTTTTTTCAAAACTTTTTTTTTCACTGTATTACACTTTTATAAGGTGGAATAGACTTATTAGAGATGTTTACAAGCAAAAATAATGATATCCCACCTTTTTTCGATTTTTAATGGTAAAAGTTGTTAGGACGCTCAGAACAGCTCAAAAGGGCCTAAATCATCACTTTTAGACGAAATTACGGGGTGTAATGCATTACCAATGGCATTTTTTTCAAAACTTTTTTTTTCACTGTATTACACTTTTATAAGGTGGAATAGACTTATTAGAGATGTTTACAAGCAAAAATAATGATATCCCACCTTTTTTCGATTTTTAATGGTAAAAGTTGTTAGGACGCTCAGAACAGCTCAAAAGGGCCTAAATCATCACTTTTAGACGAAATTACGGGGTGTAATGCATTACCAATGGCATTTTTTTCAAAACTTTTTTTTCACTGTATTACACTTTTATAAGGTGGAATAGACTTATTAGAGATGTTTACAAGCAAAAATAATGATATCCCACCTTTTTTCGATTTTTAATGGTAAAAGTTGTTAGGACGCTCAGAACAGCTCAAAAGGGCCTAAATCATCACTTTTAGACGAAATTACGGGGTGTAATGCATTACCAATGGCATTTTTTTCAAAACTTTTTTTTTCACTGTATTACACTTTTATAAGGTGGAATAGACTTATTAGAGATGTTTACAAGCAAAAATAATGATATCCCACCTTTTTTCGATTTTTAATGGTAAAAGTTGTTAGGACGCTCAGAACAGCTCAAAAGGGCCTAAATCATCACTTTTAGACGAAATTACGGGGTGTAATGCATTACCAATGGCATTTTTTTCAAAACTTTTTTTTTCACTGTATTACACTTTTATAAGGTGGAATAGACTTATTAGAGATGTTTACAAGCAAAAATAATGATATCCCACCTTTTTTCGATTTTTAATGGTAAAAGTTGTTAGGACGCTCAGAACAGCTCAAAAGGGCCTAAATCATCACTTTTAGACGAAATTACGGGGTGTAATGCATTACCAATGGCATTTTTTTCAAAACTTTTTTTTTCACTGTATTACACTTTTATAAGGTGGAATAGACTTATTAGAGATGTTTACAAGCAAAAATAATGATATCCCACCTTTTTTTCGATTTTTAATGGTAAAAGTTGTTAGGACGCTCAGAACAGCTCAAAAGGGCCTAAATCATCACTTTTAGACGAAATTACGGGGTGTAATGCATTACCAATGGCATTTTTTTCAAAACTTTTTTTTTCACTGTATTACACTTTTATAAGGTGGAATAGACTTATTAGAGATGTTTACAAGCAAAAATAATGATATCCCACCTTTTTTCGATTTTTAATGGTAAAAGTTGTTAGGACGCTCAGAACAGCTCAAAAGGGCCTAAATCATCACTTTTAGACGAAATTACGGGGTGTAATGCATTACCAATGGCATTTTTTTCAAAACTTTTTTTTTCACTGTATTACACTTTTATAAGGTGGAATAGACTTATTAGAGATGTTTACAAGCAAAAATAATGATATCCCACCTTTTTTCGATTTTTAATGGTAAAAGTTGTTAGGACGCTCAGAACAGCTCAAAAGGGCCTAAATCATCACTTTTAGACGAAATTACGGGGTGTAATGCATTACCAATGGCATTTTTTTCAAAACTTTTTTTTTCACTGTATTACACTTTTATAAGGTGGAATAGACTTATTAGAGATGTTTACAAGCAAAAATAATGATATCCCACCTTTTTTCGATTTTTAATGGTAAAAGTTGTTAGGACGCTCAGAACAGCTCAAAAGGGCCTAAATCATCACTTTTAGACGAAATTACGGGGTGTAATGCATTACCAATGGCATTTTTTTCAAAACTTTTTTTTTCACTGTATTACACTTTTATAAGGTGGAATAGACTTATTAGAGATGTTTACAAGCAAAAATAATGATATCCCACCTTTTTTCGATTTTTAATGGTAAAAGTTGTTAGGACGCTCAGAACAGCTCAAAAGGGCCTAAATCATCACTTTTAGACGAAATTACGGGGTGTAATGCATTACCAATGGCATTTTTTTCAAAACTTTTTTTTTCACTGTATTACACTTTTATAAGGTGGAATAGACTTATTAGAGATGTTTACAAGCAAAAATAATGATATCCCACCTTTTTTCGATTTTTAATGGTAAAAGTTGTTAGGACGCTCAGAACAGCTCAAAAGGGCCTAAATCATCACTTTTAGACGAAATTACGGGGTGTAATGCATTACCAATGGCATTTTTTTCAAAACTTTTTTTTTCACTGTATTACACTTTTATAAGGTGGAATAGACTTATTAGAGATGTTTACAAGCAAAAATAATGATATCCCACCTTTTTTCGATTTTTAATGGTAAAAGTTGTTAGGACGCTCAGAACAGCTCAAAAGGGCCTAAATCATCACTTTTAGACGAAATTACGGGGTGTAATGCATTACCAATGGCATTTTTTTCAAAACTTTTTTTTTCACTGTATTACACTTTTATAAGGTGGAATAGACTTATTAGAGATGTTTACAAGCAAAAATAATGATATCCCACCTTTTTTCGATTTTTAATGGTAAAAGTTGTTAGGACGCTCAGAACAGCTCAAAAGGGCCTAAATCATCACTTTTAGACGAAATTACGGGGTGTAATGCATTACCAATGGCATTTTTTTCAAAACTTTTTTTTTCACTGTATTACACTTTTATAAGGTGGAATAGACTTATTAGAGATGTTTACAAGCAAAAATAATGATATCCCACCTTTTTTCGATTTTTAATGGTAAAAGTTGTTAGGACGCTCAGAACAGCTCAAAAGGGCCTAAATCATCACTTTTAGACGAAATTACGGGGTGTAATGCATTACCAATGGCATTTTTTTCAAAACTTTTTTTTTCACTGTATTACACTTTTATAAGGTGGAATAGACTTATTAGAGATGTTTACAAGCAAAAATAATGATATCCCACCTTTTTTCGATTTTTAATGGTAAAAGTTGTTAGGACGCTCAGAACAGCTCAAAAGGGCCTAAATCATCACTTTTAGACGAAATTACGGGGTGTAATGCATTACCAATGGCATTTTTTTCAAAACTTTTTTTTTCACTGTATTACACTTTTATAAGGTGGAATAGACTTATTAGAGATGTTTACAAGCAAAAATAATGATATCCCACCTTTTTTCGATTTTTAATGGTAAAAGTTGTTAGGACGCTCAGAACAGCTCAAAAGGGCCTAAATCATCACTTTTAGACGAAATTACGGGGTGTAATGCATTACCAATGGCATTTTTTTCAAAACTTTTTTTTTCACTGTATTACACTTTTATAAGGTGGAATAGACTTATTAGAGATGTTTACAAGCAAAAATAATGATATCCCACCTTTTTTCGATTTTTAATGGTAAAAGTTGTTAGGACGCTCAGAACAGCTCAAAAGGGCCTAAATCATCACTTTTAGACGAAATTACGGGGTGTAATGCATTACCAATGGCATTTTTTTCAAAACTTTTTTTTTCACTGTATTACACTTTTATAAGGTGGAATAGACTTATTAGAGATGTTTACAAGCAAAAATAATGATATCCCACCTTTTTTCGATTTTTAATGGTAAAAGTTGTTAGGACGCTCAGAACAGCTCAAAAGGGCCTAAATCATCACTTTTAGACGAAATTACGGGGTGTAATGCATTACCAATGGCATTTTTTTCAAAACTTTTTTTTCACTGTATTACACTTTTATAAGGTGGAATAGACTTATTAGAGATGTTTACAAGCAAAAATAATGATATCCCACCTTTTTTCGATTTTTAATGGTAAAAGTTGTTAGGACGCTCAGAACAGCTCAAAAGGGCCTAAATCATCACTTTTAGACGAAATTACGGGGTGTAATGCATTACCAATGGCATTTTTTTCAAAACTTTTTTTTTCACTGTATTACACTTTTATAAGGTGGAATAGACTTATTAGAGATGTTTACAAGCAAAAATAATGATATCCCACCTTTTTTCGATTTTTAATGGTAAAAGTTGTTAGGACGCTCAGAACAGCTCAAAAGGGCCTAAATCATCACTTTTAGACGAAATTACGGGGTGTAATGCATTACCAATGGCATTTTTTTCAAAACTTTTTTTTTCACTGTATTACACTTTTATAAGGTGGAATAGACTTATTAGAGATGTTTACAAGCAAAAATAATGATATCCCACCTTTTTTCGATTTTTAATGGTAAAAGTTGTTAGGACGCTCAGAACAGCTCAAAAGGGCCTAAATCATCACTTTTAGACGAAATTACGGGGTGTAATGCATTACCAATGGCATTTTTTTCAAAACTTTTTTTTTCACTGTATTACACTTTTATAAGGTGGAATAGACTTATTAGAGATGTTTACAAGCAAAAATAATGATATCCCACCTTTTTTCGATTTTTAATGGTAAAAGTTGTTAGGACGCTCAGAACAGCTCAAAAGGGCCTAAATCATCACTTTTAGACGAAATTACGGGGTGTAATGCATTACCAATGGCATTTTTTTCAAAACTTTTTTTTTCACTGTATTACACTTTTATAAGGTGGAATAGACTTATTAGAGATGTTTACAAGCAAAAATAATGATATCCCACCTTTTTTCGATTTTTAATGGTAAAAGTTGTTAGGACGCTCAGAACAGCTCAAAAGGGCCTAAATCATCACTTTTAGACGAAATTACGGGGTGTAATGCATTACCAATGGCATTTTTTTCAAAACTTTTTTTTTCACTGTATTACACTTTTATAAGGTGGAATAGACTTATTAGAGATGTTTACAAGCAAAAATAATGATATCCCACCTTTTTTCGATTTTTAATGGTAAAAGTTGTTAGGACGCTCAGAACAGCTCAAAAGGGCCTAAATCATCACTTTTAGACGAAATTACGGGGTGTAATGCATTACCAATGGCATTTTTTTCAAAACTTTTTTTTTCACTGTATTACACTTTTATAAGGTGGAATAGACTTATTAGAGATGTTTACAAGCAAAAATAATGATATCCCACCTTTTTTCGATTTTTAATGGTAAAAGTTGTTAGGACGCTCAGAACAGCTCAAAAGGGCCTAAATCATCACTTTTAGACGAAATTACGGGGTGTAATGCATTACCAATGGCATTTTTTTCAAAACTTTTTTTTTCACTGTATTACACTTTTATAAGGTGGAATAGACTTATTAGAGATGTTTACAAGCAAAAATAATGATATCCCACCTTTTTTCGATTTTTAATGGTAAAAGTTGTTAGGACGCTCAGAACAGCTCAAAAGGGCCTAAATCATCACTTTTAGACGAAATTACGGGGTGTAATGCATTACCAATGGCATTTTTTTCAAAACTTTTTTTTTCACTGTATTACACTTTTATAAGGTGGAATAGACTTATTAGAGATGTTTACAAGCAAAAATAATGATATCCCACCTTTTTTCGATTTTTAATGGTAAAAGTTGTTAGGACGCTCAGAACAGCTCAAAAGGGCCTAAATCATCACTTTTAGACGAAATTACGGGGTGTAATGCATTACCAATGGCATTTTTTTCAAAACTTTTTTTTTCACTGTATTACACTTTTATAAGGTGGAATAGACTTATTAGAGATGTTTACAAGCAAAAATAATGATATCCCACCTTTTTTCGATTTTTAATGGTAAAAGTTGTTAGGACGCTCAGAACAGCTCAAAAGGGCCTAAATCATCACTTTTAGACGAAATTACGGGGTGTAATGCATTACCAATGGCATTTTTTTCAAAACTTTTTTTTTCACTGTATTACACTTTTATAAGGTGGAATAGACTTATTAGAGATGTTTACAAGCAAAAATAATGATATCCCACCTTTTTTCGATTTTTAATGGTAAAAGTTGTTAGGACGCTCAGAACAGCTCAAAAGGGCCTAAATCATCACTTTTAGACGAAATTACGGGGTGTAATGCATTACCAATGGCATTTTTTTCAAAACTTTTTTTTTCACTGTATTACACTTTTATAAGGTGGAATAGACTTATTAGAGATGTTTACAAGCAAAAATAATGATATCCCACCTTTTTTCGATTTTTAATGGTAAAAGTTGTTAGGACGCTCAGAACAGCTCAAAAGGGCCTAAATCATCACTTTTAGACGAAATTACGGGGTGTAATGCATTACCAATGGCATTTTTTTCAAAACTTTTTTTTTCACTGTATTACACTTTTATAAGGTGGAATAGACTTATTAGAGATGTTTACAAGCAAAAATAATGATATCCCACCTTTTTTCGATTTTTAATGGTAAAAGTTGTTAGGACGCTCAGAACAGCTCAAAAGGGCCTAAATCATCACTTTTAGACGAAATTACGGGGTGTAATGCATTACCAATGGCATTTTTTTCAAAACTTTTTTTTTCACTGTATTACACTTTTATAAGGTGGAATAGACTTATTAGAGATGTTTACAAGCAAAAATAATGATATCCCACCTTTTTTCGATTTTTAATGGTAAAAGTTGTTAGGACGCTCAGAACAGCTCAAAAGGGCCTAAATCATCACTTTTAGACGAAATTACGGGGTGTAATGCATTACCAATGGCATTTTTTTCAAAACTTTTTTTTTCACTGTATTACACTTTTATAAGGTGGAATAGACTTATTAGAGATGTTTACAAGCAAAAATAATGATATCCCACCTTTTTTCGATTTTTAATGGTAAAAGTTGTTAGGACGCTCAGAACAGCTCAAAAGGGCCTAAATCATCACTTTTAGACGAAATTACGGGGTGTAATGCATTACCAATGGCATTTTTTTCAAAACTTTTTTTTTCACTGTATTACACTTTTATAAGGTGGAATAGACTTATTAGAGATGTTTACAAGCAAAAATAATGATATCCCACCTTTTTTCGATTTTTAATGGTAAAAGTTGTTAGGACGCTCAGAACAGCTCAAAAGGGCCTAAATCATCACTTTTAGACGAAATTACGGGGTGTAATGCATTACCAATGGCATTTTTTTCAAAACTTTTTTTTTCACTGTATTACACTTTTATAAGGTGGAATAGACTTATTAGAGATGTTTACAAGCAAAAATAATGATATCCCACCTTTTTTCGATTTTTAATGGTAAAAGTTGTTAGGACGCTCAGAACAGCTCAAAAGGGCCTAAATCATCACTTTTAGACGAAATTACGGGGTGTAATGCATTACCAATGGCATTTTTTTCAAAACTTTTTTTTTCACTGTATTACACTTTTATAAGGTGGAATAGACTTATTAGAGATGTTTACAAGCAAAAATAATGATATCCCACCTTTTTTCGATTTTTAATGGTAAAAGTTGTTAGGACGCTCAGAACAGCTCAAAAGGGCCTAAATCATCACTTTTAGACGAAATTACGGGGTGTAATGCATTACCAATGGCATTTTTTTCAAAACTTTTTTTTTCACTGTATTACACTTTTATAAGGTGGAATAGACTTATTAGAGATGTTTACAAGCAAAAATAATGATATCCCACCTTTTTTCGATTTTTAATGGTAAAAGTTGTTAGGACGCTCAGAACAGCTCAAAAGGGCCTAAATCATCACTTTTAGACGAAATTACGGGGTGTAATGCATTACCAATGGCATTTTTTTCAAAACTTTTTTTTTCACTGTATTACACTTTTATAAGGTGGAATAGACTTATTAGAGATGTTTACAAGCAAAAATAATGATATCCCACCTTTTTTCGATTTTTAATGGTAAAAGTTGTTAGGACGCTCAGAACAGCTCAAAAGGGCCTAAATCATCACTTTTAGACGAAATTACGGGGTGTAATGCATTACCAATGGCATTTTTTTCAAAACTTTTTTTTTCACTGTATTACACTTTTATAAGGTGGAATAGACTTATTAGAGATGTTTACAAGCAAAAATAATGATATCCCACCTTTTTTCGATTTTTAATGGTAAAAGTTGTTAGGACGCTCAGAACAGCTCAAAAGGGCCTAAATCATCACTTTTAGACGAAATTACGGGGTGTAATGCATTACCAATGGCATTTTTTTCAAAACTTTTTTTTTCACTGTATTACACTTTTATAAGGTGGAATAGACTTATTAGAGATGTTTACAAGCAAAAATAATGATATCCCACCTTTTTTCGATTTTTAATGGTAAAAGTTGTTAGGACGCTCAGAACAGCTCAAAAGGGCCTAAATCATCACTTTTAGACGAAATTACGGGGTGTAATGCATTACCAATGGCATTTTTTTCAAAACTTTTTTTTTCACTGTATTACACTTTTATAAGGTGGAATAGACTTATTAGAGATGTTTACAAGCAAAAATAATGATATCCCACCTTTTTTCGATTTTTAATGGTAAAAGTTGTTAGGACGCTCAGAACAGCTCAAAAGGGCCTAAATCATCACTTTTAGACGAAATTACGGGGTGTAATGCATTACCAATGGCATTTTTTTCAAAACTTTTTTTTTCACTGTATTACACTTTTATAAGGTGGAATAGACTTATTAGAGATGTTTACAAGCAAAAATAATGATATCCCACCTTTTTTCGATTTTTAATGGTAAAAGTTGTTAGGACGCTCAGAACAGCTCAAAAGGGCCTAAATCATCACTTTTAGACGAAATTACGGGGTGTAATGCATTACCAATGGCATTTTTTTCAAAACTTTTTTTTTCACTGTATTACACTTTTATAAGGTGGAATAGACTTATTAGAGATGTTTACAAGCAAAAATAATGATATCCCACCTTTTTTCGATTTTTAATGGTAAAAGTTGTTAGGACGCTCAGAACAGCTCAAAAGGGCCTAAATCATCACTTTTAGACGAAATTACGGGGTGTAATGCATTACCAATGGCATTTTTTTCAAAACTTTTTTTTTCACTGTATTACACTTTTATAAGGTGGAATAGACTTATTAGAGATGTTTACAAGCAAAAATAATGATATCCCACCTTTTTTCGATTTTTAATGGTAAAAGTTGTTAGGACGCTCAGAACAGCTCAAAAGGGCCTAAATCATCACTTTTAGACGAAATTACGGGGTGTAATGCATTACCAATGGCATTTTTTTCAAAACTTTTTTTTTCACTGTATTACACTTTTATAAGGTGGAATAGACTTATTAGAGATGTTTACAAGCAAAAATAATGATATCCCACCTTTTTTCGATTTTTAATGGTAAAAGTTGTTAGGACGCTCAGAACAGCTCAAAAGGGCCTAAATCATCACTTTTAGACGAAATTACGGGGTGTAATGCATTACCAATGGCATTTTTTTCAAAACTTTTTTTTTCACTGTATTACACTTTTATAAGGTGGAATAGACTTATTAGAGATGTTTACAAGCAAAAATAATGATATCCCACCTTTTTTCGATTTTTAATGGTAAAAGTTGTTAGGACGCTCAGAACAGCTCAAAAGGGCCTAAATCATCACTTTTAGACGAAATTACGGGGTGTAATGCATTACCAATGGCATTTTTTTCAAAACTTTTTTTTTCACTGTATTACACTTTTATAAGGTGGAATAGACTTATTAGAGATGTTTACAAGCAAAAATAATGATATCCCACCTTTTTTCGATTTTTAATGGTAAAAGTTGTTAGGACGCTCAGAACAGCTCAAAAGGGCCTAAATCATCACTTTTAGACGAAATTACGGGGTGTAATGCATTACCAATGGCATTTTTTTCAAAACTTTTTTTTTCACTGTATTACACTTTTATAAGGTGGAATAGACTTATTAGAGATGTTTACAAGCAAAAATAATGATATCCCACCTTTTTTCGATTTTTAATGGTAAAAGTTGTTAGGACGCTCAGAACAGCTCAAAAGGGCCTAAATCATCACTTTTAGACGAAATTACGGGGTGTAATGCATTACCAATGGCATTTTTTTCAAAACTTTTTTTTTCACTGTATTACACTTTTATAAGGTGGAATAGACTTATTAGAGATGTTTACAAGCAAAAATAATGATATCCCACCTTTTTTCGATTTTTAATGGTAAAAGTTGTTAGGACGCTCAGAACAGCTCAAAAGGGCCTAAATCATCACTTTTAGACGAAATTACGGGGTGTAATGCATTACCAATGGCATTTTTTTCAAAACTTTTTTTTTCACTGTATTACACTTTTATAAGGTGGAATAGACTTATTAGAGATGTTTACAAGCAAAAATAATGATATCCCACCTTTTTTCGATTTTTAATGGTAAAAGTTGTTAGGACGCTCAGAACAGCTCAAAAGGGCCTAAATCATCACTTTTAGACGAAATTACGGGGTGTAATGCATTACCAATGGCATTTTTTTCAAAACTTTTTTTTTCACTGTATTACACTTTTATAAGGTGGAATAGACTTATTAGAGATGTTTACAAGCAAAAATAATGATATCCCACCTTTTTTCGATTTTTAATGGTAAAAGTTGTTAGGACGCTCAGAACAGCTCAAAAGGGCCTAAATCATCACTTTTAGACGAAATTACGGGGTGTAATGCATTACCAATGGCATTTTTTTCAAAACTTTTTTTTTCACTGTATTACACTTTTATAAGGTGGAATAGACTTATTAGAGATGTTTACAAGCAAAAATAATGATATCCCACCTTTTTTCGATTTTTAATGGTAAAAGTTGTTAGGACGCTCAGAACAGCTCAAAAGGGCCTAAATCATCACTTTTAGACGAAATTACGGGGTGTAATGCATTACCAATGGCATTTTTTTCAAAACTTTTTTTTTCACTGTATTACACTTTTATAAGGTGGAATAGACTTATTAGAGATGTTTACAAGCAAAAATAATGATATCCCACCTTTTTTCGATTTTTAATGGTAAAAGTTGTTAGGACGCTCAGAACAGCTCAAAAGGGCCTAAATCATCACTTTTAGACGAAATTACGGGGTGTAATGCATTACCAATGGCATTTTTTTCAAAACTTTTTTTTTCACTGTATTACACTTTTATAAGGTGGAATAGACTTATTAGAGATGTTTACAAGCAAAAATAATGATATCCCACCTTTTTTCGATTTTTAATGGTAAAAGTTGTTAGGACGCTCAGAACAGCTCAAAAGGGCCTAAATCATCACTTTTAGACGAAATTACGGGGTGTAATGCATTACCAATGGCATTTTTTTCAAAACTTTTTTTTTCACTGTATTACACTTTTATAAGGTGGAATAGACTTATTAGAGATGTTTACAAGCAAAAATAATGATATCCCACCTTTTTTCGATTTTTAATGGTAAAAGTTGTTAGGACGCTCAGAACAGCTCAAAAGGGCCTAAATCATCACTTTTAGACGAAATTACGGGGTGTAATGCATTACCAATGGCATTTTTTTCAAAACTTTTTTTTTCACTGTATTACACTTTTATAAGGTGGAATAGACTTATTAGAGATGTTTACAAGCAAAAATAATGATATCCCACCTTTTTTCGATTTTTAATGGTAAAAGTTGTTAGGACGCTCAGAACAGCTCAAAAGGGCCTAAATCATCACTTTTAGACGAAATTACGGGGTGTAATGCATTACCAATGGCATTTTTTTCAAAACTTTTTTTTTCACTGTATTACACTTTTATAAGGTGGAATAGACTTATTAGAGATGTTTACAAGCAAAAATAATGATATCCCACCTTTTTTCGATTTTTAATGGTAAAAGTTGTTAGGACGCTCAGAACAGCTCAAAAGGGCCTAAATCATCACTTTTAGACGAAATTACGGGGTGTAATGCATTACCAATGGCATTTTTTTCAAAACTTTTTTTTTCACTGTATTACACTTTTATAAGGTGGAATAGACTTATTAGAGATGTTTACAAGCAAAAATAATGATATCCCACCTTTTTTCGATTTTTAATGGTAAAAGTTGTTAGGACGCTCAGAACAGCTCAAAAGGGCCTAAATCATCACTTTTAGACGAAATTACGGGGTGTAATGCATTACCAATGGCATTTTTTTCAAAACTTTTTTTTTCACTGTATTACACTTTTATAAGGTGGAATAGACTTATTAGAGATGTTTACAAGCAAAAATAATGATATCCCACCTTTTTTCGATTTTTAATGGTAAAAGTTGTTAGGACGCTCAGAACAGCTCAAAAGGGCCTAAATCATCACTTTTAGACGAAATTACGGGGTGTAATGCATTACCAATGGCATTTTTTTCAAAACTTTTTTTTTCACTGTATTACACTTTTATAAGGTGGAATAGACTTATTAGAGATGTTTACAAGCAAAAATAATGATATCCCACCTTTTTTCGATTTTTAATGGTAAAAGTTGTTAGGACGCTCAGAACAGCTCAAAAGGGCCTAAATCATCACTTTTAGACGAAATTACGGGGTGTAATGCATTACCAATGGCATTTTTTTCAAAACTTTTTTTTTCACTGTATTACACTTTTATAAGGTGGAATAGACTTATTAGAGATGTTTACAAGCAAAAATAATGATATCCCACCTTTTTTCGATTTTTAATGGTAAAAGTTGTTAGGACGCTCAGAACAGCTCAAAAGGGCCTAAATCATCACTTTTAGACGAAATTACGGGGTGTAATGCATTACCAATGGCATTTTTTTCAAAACTTTTTTTTTCACTGTATTACACTTTTATAAGGTGGAATAGACTTATTAGAGATGTTTACAAGCAAAAATAATGATATCCCACCTTTTTTCGATTTTTAATGGTAAAAGTTGTTAGGACGCTCAGAACAGCTCAAAAGGGCCTAAATCATCACTTTTAGACGAAATTACGGGGTGTAATGCATTACCAATGGCATTTTTTTCAAAACTTTTTTTTTCACTGTATTACACTTTTATAAGGTGGAATAGACTTATTAGAGATGTTTACAAGCAAAAATAATGATATCCCACCTTTTTTCGATTTTTAATGGTAAAAGTTGTTAGGACGCTCAGAACAGCTCAAAAGGGCCTAAATCATCACTTTTAGACGAAATTACGGGGTGTAATGCATTACCAATGGCATTTTTTTCAAAACTTTTTTTTTCACTGTATTACACTTTTATAAGGTGGAATAGACTTATTAGAGATGTTTACAAGCAAAAATAATGATATCCCACCTTTTTTCGATTTTTAATGGTAAAAGTTGTTAGGACGCTCAGAACAGCTCAAAAGGGCCTAAATCATCACTTTTAGACGAAATTACGGGGTGTAATGCATTACCAATGGCATTTTTTTCAAAACTTTTTTTTTCACTGTATTACACTTTTATAAGGTGGAATAGACTTATTAGAGATGTTTACAAGCAAAAATAATGATATCCCACCTTTTTTCGATTTTTAATGGTAAAAGTTGTTAGGACGCTCAGAACAGCTCAAAAGGGCCTAAATCATCACTTTTAGACGAAATTACGGGGTGTAATGCATTACCAATGGCATTTTTTTCAAAACTTTTTTTTTCACTGTATTACACTTTTATAAGGTGGAATAGACTTATTAGAGATGTTTACAAGCAAAAATAATGATATCCCACCTTTTTTCGATTTTTAATGGTAAAAGTTGTTAGGACGCTCAGAACAGCTCAAAAGGGCCTAAATCATCACTTTTAGACGAAATTACGGGGTGTAATGCATTACCAATGGCATTTTTTTCAAAACTTTTTTTTTCACTGTATTACACTTTTATAAGGTGGAATAGACTTATTAGAGATGTTTACAAGCAAAAATAATGATATCCCACCTTTTTTCGATTTTTAATGGTAAAAGTTGTTAGGACGCTCAGAACAGCTCAAAAGGGCCTAAATCATCACTTTTAGACGAAATTACGGGGTGTAATGCATTACCAATGGCATTTTTTTCAAAACTTTTTTTTTCACTGTATTACACTTTTATAAGGTGGAATAGACTTATTAGAGATGTTTACAAGCAAAAATAATGATATCCCACCTTTTTTCGATTTTTAATGGTAAAAGTTGTTAGGACGCTCAGAACAGCTCAAAAGGGCCTAAATCATCACTTTTAGACGAAATTACGGGGTGTAATGCATTACCAATGGCATTTTTTTCAAAACTTTTTTTTTCACTGTATTACACTTTTATAAGGTGGAATAGACTTATTAGAGATGTTTACAAGCAAAAATAATGATATCCCACCTTTTTTCGATTTTTAATGGTAAAAGTTGTTAGGACGCTCAGAACAGCTCAAAAGGGCCTAAATCATCACTTTTAGACGAAATTACGGGGTGTAATGCATTACCAATGGCATTTTTTTCAAAACTTTTTTTTTCACTGTATTACACTTTTATAAGGTGGAATAGACTTATTAGAGATGTTTACAAGCAAAAATAATGATATCCCACCTTTTTTCGATTTTTAATGGTAAAAGTTGTTAGGACGCTCAGAACAGCTCAAAAGGGCCTAAATCATCACTTTTAGACGAAATTACGGGGTGTAATGCATTACCAATGGCATTTTTTTCAAAACTTTTTTTTTCACTGTATTACACTTTTATAAGGTGGAATAGACTTATTAGAGATGTTTACAAGCAAAAATAATGATATCCCACCTTTTTTCGATTTTTAATGGTAAAAGTTGTTAGGACGCTCAGAACAGCTCAAAAGGGCCTAAATCATCACTTTTAGACGAAATTACGGGGTGTAATGCATTACCAATGGCATTTTTTTCAAAACTTTTTTTTTCACTGTATTACACTTTTATAAGGTGGAATAGACTTATTAGAGATGTTTACAAGCAAAAATAATGATATCCCACCTTTTTTCGATTTTTAATGGTAAAAGTTGTTAGGACGCTCAGAACAGCTCAAAAGGGCCTAAATCATCACTTTTAGACGAAATTACGGGGTGTAATGCATTACCAATGGCATTTTTTTCAAAACTTTTTTTTTCACTGTATTACACTTTTATAAGGTGGAATAGACTTATTAGAGATGTTTACAAGCAAAAATAATGATATCCCACCTTTTTTCGATTTTTAATGGTAAAAGTTGTTAGGACGCTCAGAACAGCTCAAAAGGGCCTAAATCATCACTTTTAGACGAAATTACGGGGTGTAATGCATTACCAATGGCATTTTTTTCAAAACTTTTTTTTTCACTGTATTACACTTTTATAAGGTGGAATAGACTTATTAGAGATGTTTACAAGCAAAAATAATGATATCCCACCTTTTTTCGATTTTTAATGGTAAAAGTTGTTAGGACGCTCAGAACAGCTCAAAAGGGCCTAAATCATCACTTTTAGACGAAATTACGGGGTGTAATGCATTACCAATGGCATTTTTTTCAAAACTTTTTTTTTCACTGTATTACACTTTTATAAGGTGGAATAGACTTATTAGAGATGTTTACAAGCAAAAATAATGATATCCCACCTTTTTTCGATTTTTAATGGTAAAAGTTGTTAGGACGCTCAGAACAGCTCAAAAGGGCCTAAATCATCACTTTTAGACGAAATTACGGGGTGTAATGCATTACCAATGGCATTTTTTTCAAAACTTTTTTTTTCACTGTATTACACTTTTATAAGGTGGAATAGACTTATTAGAGATGTTTACAAGCAAAAATAATGATATCCCACCTTTTTTCGATTTTTAATGGTAAAAGTTGTTAGGACGCTCAGAACAGCTCAAAAGGGCCTAAATCATCACTTTTAGACGAAATTACGGGGTGTAATGCATTACCAATGGCATTTTTTTCAAAACTTTTTTTTTCACTGTATTACACTTTTATAAGGTGGAATAGACTTATTAGAGATGTTTACAAGCAAAAATAATGATATCCCACCTTTTTTCGATTTTTAATGGTAAAAGTTGTTAGGACGCTCAGAACAGCTCAAAAGGGCCTAAATCATCACTTTTAGACGAAATTACGGGGTGTAATGCATTACCAATGGCATTTTTTTCAAAACTTTTTTTTTCACTGTATTACACTTTTATAAGGTGGAATAGACTTATTAGAGATGTTTACAAGCAAAAATAATGATATCCCACCTTTTTTCGATTTTTAATGGTAAAAGTTGTTAGGACGCTCAGAACAGCTCAAAAGGGCCTAAATCATCACTTTTAGACGAAATTACGGGGTGTAATGCATTACCAATGGCATTTTTTTCAAAACTTTTTTTTTCACTGTATTACACTTTTATAAGGTGGAATAGACTTATTAGAGATGTTTACAAGCAAAAATAATGATATCCCACCTTTTTTCGATTTTTAATGGTAAAAGTTGTTAGGACGCTCAGAACAGCTCAAAAGGGCCTAAATCATCACTTTTAGACGAAATTACGGGGTGTAATGCATTACCAATGGCATTTTTTTCAAAACTTTTTTTTTCACTGTATTACACTTTTATAAGGTGGAATAGACTTATTAGAGATGTTTACAAGCAAAAATAATGATATCCCACCTTTTTTCGATTTTTAATGGTAAAAGTTGTTAGGACGCTCAGAACAGCTCAAAAGGGCCTAAATCATCACTTTTAGACGAAATTACGGGGTGTAATGCATTACCAATGGCATTTTTTTCAAAACTTTTTTTTTCACTGTATTACACTTTTATAAGGTGGAATAGACTTATTAGAGATGTTTACAAGCAAAAATAATGATATCCCACCTTTTTTCGATTTTTAATGGTAAAAGTTGTTAGGACGCTCAGAACAGCTCAAAAGGGCCTAAATCATCACTTTTAGACGAAATTACGGGGTGTAATGCATTACCAATGGCATTTTTTTCAAAACTTTTTTTTTCACTGTATTACACTTTTATAAGGTGGAATAGACTTATTAGAGATGTTTACAAGCAAAAATAATGATATCCCACCTTTTTTCGATTTTTAATGGTAAAAGTTGTTAGGACGCTCAGAACAGCTCAAAAGGGCCTAAATCATCACTTTTAGACGAAATTACGGGGTGTAATGCATTACCAATGGCATTTTTTTCAAAACTTTTTTTTTCACTGTATTACACTTTTATAAGGTGGAATAGACTTATTAGAGATGTTTACAAGCAAAAATAATGATATCCCACCTTTTTTCGATTTTTAATGGTAAAAGTTGTTAGGACGCTCAGAACAGCTCAAAAGGGCCTAAATCATCACTTTTAGACGAAATTACGGGGTGTAATGCATTACCAATGGCATTTTTTTCAAAACTTTTTTTTTCACTGTATTACACTTTTATAAGGTGGAATAGACTTATTAGAGATGTTTACAAGCAAAAATAATGATATCCCACCTTTTTTCGATTTTTAATGGTAAAAGTTGTTAGGACGCTCAGAACAGCTCAAAAGGGCCTAAATCATCACTTTTAGACGAAATTACGGGGTGTAATGCATTACCAATGGCATTTTTTTCAAAACTTTTTTTTTCACTGTATTACACTTTTATAAGGTGGAATAGACTTATTAGAGATGTTTACAAGCAAAAATAATGATATCCCACCTTTTTTCGATTTTTAATGGTAAAAGTTGTTAGGACGCTCAGAACAGCTCAAAAGGGCCTAAATCATCACTTTTAGACGAAATTACGGGGTGTAATGCATTACCAATGGCATTTTTTTCAAAACTTTTTTTTTCACTGTATTACACTTTTATAAGGTGGAATAGACTTATTAGAGATGTTTACAAGCAAAAATAATGATATCCCACCTTTTTTCGATTTTTAATGGTAAAAGTTGTTAGGACGCTCAGAACAGCTCAAAAGGGCCTAAATCATCACTTTTAGACGAAATTACGGGGTGTAATGCATTACCAATGGCATTTTTTTCAAAACTTTTTTTTTCACTGTATTACACTTTTATAAGGTGGAATAGACTTATTAGAGATGTTTACAAGCAAAAATAATGATATCCCACCTTTTTTCGATTTTTAATGGTAAAAGTTGTTAGGACGCTCAGAACAGCTCAAAAGGGCCTAAATCATCACTTTTAGACGAAATTACGGGGTGTAATGCATTACCAATGGCATTTTTTTCAAAACTTTTTTTTTCACTGTATTACACTTTTATAAGGTGGAATAGACTTATTAGAGATGTTTACAAGCAAAAATAATGATATCCCACCTTTTTTCGATTTTTAATGGTAAAAGTTGTTAGGACGCTCAGAACAGCTCAAAAGGGCCTAAATCATCACTTTTAGACGAAATTACGGGGTGTAATGCATTACCAATGGCATTTTTTTCAAAACTTTTTTTTTCACTGTATTACACTTTTATAAGGTGGAATAGACTTATTAGAGATGTTTACAAGCAAAAATAATGATATCCCACCTTTTTTCGATTTTTAATGGTAAAAGTTGTTAGGACGCTCAGAACAGCTCAAAAGGGCCTAAATCATCACTTTTAGACGAAATTACGGGGTGTAATGCATTACCAATGGCATTTTTTTCAAAACTTTTTTTTTCACTGTATTACACTTTTATAAGGTGGAATAGACTTATTAGAGATGTTTACAAGCAAAAATAATGATATCCCACCTTTTTTCGATTTTTAATGGTAAAAGTTGTTAGGACGCTCAGAACAGCTCAAAAGGGCCTAAATCATCACTTTTAGACGAAATTACGGGGTGTAATGCATTACCAATGGCATTTTTTTCAAAACTTTTTTTTTCACTGTATTACACTTTTATAAGGTGGAATAGACTTATTAGAGATGTTTACAAGCAAAAATAATGATATCCCACCTTTTTTCGATTTTTAATGGTAAAAGTTGTTAGGACGCTCAGAACAGCTCAAAAGGGCCTAAATCATCACTTTTAGACGAAATTACGGGGTGTAATGCATTACCAATGGCATTTTTTTCAAAACTTTTTTTTTCACTGTATTACACTTTTATAAGGTGGAATAGACTTATTAGAGATGTTTACAAGCAAAAATAATGATATCCCACCTTTTTTCGATTTTTAATGGTAAAAGTTGTTAGGACGCTCAGAACAGCTCAAAAGGGCCTAAATCATCACTTTTAGACGAAATTACGGGGTGTAATGCATTACCAATGGCATTTTTTTCAAAACTTTTTTTTTCACTGTATTACACTTTTATAAGGTGGAATAGACTTATTAGAGATGTTTACAAGCAAAAATAATGATATCCCACCTTTTTTCGATTTTTAATGGTAAAAGTTGTTAGGACGCTCAGAACAGCTCAAAAGGGCCTAAATCATCACTTTTAGACGAAATTACGGGGTGTAATGCATTACCAATGGCATTTTTTTCAAAACTTTTTTTTTCACTGTATTACACTTTTATAAGGTGGAATAGACTTATTAGAGATGTTTACAAGCAAAAATAATGATATCCCACCTTTTTTCGATTTTTAATGGTAAAAGTTGTTAGGACGCTCAGAACAGCTCAAAAGGGCCTAAATCATCACTTTTAGACGAAATTACGGGGTGTAATGCATTACCAATGGCATTTTTTTCAAAACTTTTTTTTTCACTGTATTACACTTTTATAAGGTGGAATAGACTTATTAGAGATGTTTACAAGCAAAAATAATGATATCCCACCTTTTTTCGATTTTTAATGGTAAAAGTTGTTAGGACGCTCAGAACAGCTCAAAAGGGCCTAAATCATCACTTTTAGACGAAATTACGGGGTGTAATGCATTACCAATGGCATTTTTTTCAAAACTTTTTTTTCACTGTATTACACTTTTATAAGGTGGAATAGACTTATTAGAGATGTTTACAAGCAAAAATAATGATATCCCACCTTTTTTCGATTTTTAATGGTAAAAGTTGTTAGGACGCTCAGAACAGCTCAAAAGGGCCTAAATCATCACTTTTAGACGAAATTACGGGGTGTAATGCATTACCAATGGCATTTTTTTCAAAACTTTTTTTTTCACTGTATTACACTTTTATAAGGTGGAATAGACTTATTAGAGATGTTTACAAGCAAAAATAATGATATCCCACCTTTTTTCGATTTTTAATGGTAAAAGTTGTTAGGACGCTCAGAACAGCTCAAAAGGGCCTAAATCATCACTTTTAGACGAAATTACGGGGTGTAATGCATTACCAATGGCATTTTTTTCAAAACTTTTTTTTTCACTGTATTACACTTTTATAAGGTGGAATAGACTTATTAGAGATGTTTACAAGCAAAAATAATGATATCCCACCTTTTTTCGATTTTTAATGGTAAAAGTTGTTAGGACGCTCAGAACAGCTCAAAAGGGCCTAAATCATCACTTTTAGACGAAATTACGGGGTGTAATGCATTACCAATGGCATTTTTTTCAAAACTTTTTTTTTCACTGTATTACACTTTTATAAGGTGGAATAGACTTATTAGAGATGTTTACAAGCAAAAATAATGATATCCCACCTTTTTTCGATTTTTAATGGTAAAAGTTGTTAGGACGCTCAGAACAGCTCAAAAGGGCCTAAATCATCACTTTTAGACGAAATTACGGGGTGTAATGCATTACCAATGGCATTTTTTTCAAAACTTTTTTTTTCACTGTATTACACTTTTATAAGGTGGAATAGACTTATTAGAGATGTTTACAAGCAAAAATAATGATATCCCACCTTTTTTCGATTTTTAATGGTAAAAGTTGTTAGGACGCTCAGAACAGCTCAAAAGGGCCTAAATCATCACTTTTAGACGAAATTACGGGGTGTAATGCATTACCAATGGCATTTTTTTCAAAACTTTTTTTTTCACTGTATTACACTTTTATAAGGTGGAATAGACTTATTAGAGATGTTTACAAGCAAAAATAATGATATCCCACCTTTTTTCGATTTTTAATGGTAAAAGTTGTTAGGACGCTCAGAACAGCTCAAAAGGGCCTAAATCATCACTTTTAGACGAAATTACGGGGTGTAATGCATTACCAATGGCATTTTTTTCAAAACTTTTTTTTTCACTGTATTACACTTTTATAAGGTGGAATAGACTTATTAGAGATGTTTACAAGCAAAAATAATGATATCCCACCTTTTTTCGATTTTTAATGGTAAAAGTTGTTAGGACGCTCAGAACAGCTCAAAAGGGCCTAAATCATCACTTTTAGACGAAATTACGGGGTGTAATGCATTACCAATGGCATTTTTTTCAAAACTTTTTTTTTCACTGTATTACACTTTTATAAGGTGGAATAGACTTATTAGAGATGTTTACAAGCAAAAATAATGATATCCCACCTTTTTTCGATTTTTAATGGTAAAAGTTGTTAGGACGCTCAGAACAGCTCAAAAGGGCCTAAATCATCACTTTTAGACGAAATTACGGGGTGTAATGCATTACCAATGGCATTTTTTTCAAAACTTTTTTTTTCACTGTATTACACTTTTATAAGGTGGAATAGACTTATTAGAGATGTTTACAAGCAAAAATAATGATATCCCACCTTTTTTCGATTTTTAATGGTAAAAGTTGTTAGGACGCTCAGAACAGCTCAAAAGGGCCTAAATCATCACTTTTAGACGAAATTACGGGGTGTAATGCATTACCAATGGCATTTTTTTCAAAACTTTTTTTTTCACTGTATTACACTTTTATAAGGTGGAATAGACTTATTAGAGATGTTTACAAGCAAAAATAATGATATCCCACCTTTTTTCGATTTTTAATGGTAAAAGTTGTTAGGACGCTCAGAACAGCTCAAAAGGGCCTAAATCATCACTTTTAGACGAAATTACGGGGTGTAATGCATTACCAATGGCATTTTTTTCAAAACTTTTTTTTTCACTGTATTACACTTTTATAAGGTGGAATAGACTTATTAGAGATGTTTACAAGCAAAAATAATGATATCCCACCTTTTTTCGATTTTTAATGGTAAAAGTTGTTAGGACGCTCAGAACAGCTCAAAAGGGCCTAAATCATCACTTTTAGACGAAATTACGGGGTGTAATGCATTACCAATGGCATTTTTTTCAAAACTTTTTTTTTCACTGTATTACACTTTTATAAGGTGGAATAGACTTATTAGAGATGTTTACAAGCAAAAATAATGATATCCCACCTTTTTTCGATTTTTAATGGTAAAAGTTGTTAGGACGCTCAGAACAGCTCAAAAGGGCCTAAATCATCACTTTTAGACGAAATTACGGGGTGTAATGCATTACCAATGGCATTTTTTTCAAAACTTTTTTTTTCACTGTATTACACTTTTATAAGGTGGAATAGACTTATTAGAGATGTTTACAAGCAAAAATAATGATATCCCACCTTTTTTCGATTTTTAATGGTAAAAGTTGTTAGGACGCTCAGAACAGCTCAAAAGGGCCTAAATCATCACTTTTAGACGAAATTACGGGGTGTAATGCATTACCAATGGCATTTTTTTCAAAACTTTTTTTTTCACTGTATTACACTTTTATAAGGTGGAATAGACTTATTAGAGATGTTTACAAGCAAAAATAATGATATCCCACCTTTTTTCGATTTTTAATGGTAAAAGTTGTTAGGACGCTCAGAACAGCTCAAAAGGGCCTAAATCATCACTTTTAGACGAAATTACGGGGTGTAATGCATTACCAATGGCATTTTTTTCAAAACTTTTTTTTTCACTGTATTACACTTTTATAAGGTGGAATAGACTTATTAGAGATGTTTACAAGCAAAAATAATGATATCCCACCTTTTTTCGATTTTTAATGGTAAAAGTTGTTAGGACGCTCAGAACAGCTCAAAAGGGCCTAAATCATCACTTTTAGACGAAATTACGGGGTGTAATGCATTACCAATGGCATTTTTTTCAAAACTTTTTTTTTCACTGTATTACACTTTTATAAGGTGGAATAGACTTATTAGAGATGTTTACAAGCAAAAATAATGATATCCCACCTTTTTTCGATTTTTAATGGTAAAAGTTGTTAGGACGCTCAGAACAGCTCAAAAGGGCCTAAATCATCACTTTTAGACGAAATTACGGGGTGTAATGCATTACCAATGGCATTTTTTTCAAAACTTTTTTTTTCACTGTATTACACTTTTATAAGGTGGAATAGACTTATTAGAGATGTTTACAAGCAAAAATAATGATATCCCACCTTTTTTCGATTTTTAATGGTAAAAGTTGTTAGGACGCTCAGAACAGCTCAAAAGGGCCTAAATCATCACTTTTAGACGAAATTACGGGGTGTAATGCATTACCAATGGCATTTTTTTCAAAACTTTTTTTTTCACTGTATTACACTTTTATAAGGTGGAATAGACTTATTAGAGATGTTTACAAGCAAAAATAATGATATCCCACCTTTTTTCGATTTTTAATGGTAAAAGTTGTTAGGACGCTCAGAACAGCTCAAAAGGGCCTAAATCATCACTTTTAGACGAAATTACGGGGTGTAATGCATTACCAATGGCATTTTTTTCAAAACTTTTTTTTTCACTGTATTACACTTTTATAAGGTGGAATAGACTTATTAGAGATGTTTACAAGCAAAAATAATGATATCCCACCTTTTTTCGATTTTTAATGGTAAAAGTTGTTAGGACGCTCAGAACAGCTCAAAAGGGCCTAAATCATCACTTTTAGACGAAATTACGGGGTGTAATGCATTACCAATGGCATTTTTTTCAAAACTTTTTTTTTCACTGTATTACACTTTTATAAGGTGGAATAGACTTATTAGAGATGTTTACAAGCAAAAATAATGATATCCCACCTTTTTTCGATTTTTAATGGTAAAAGTTGTTAGGACGCTCAGAACAGCTCAAAAGGGCCTAAATCATCACTTTTAGACGAAATTACGGGGTGTAATGCATTACCAATGGCATTTTTTTCAAAACTTTTTTTTTCACTGTATTACACTTTTATAAGGTGGAATAGACTTATTAGAGATGTTTACAAGCAAAAATAATGATATCCCACCTTTTTTCGATTTTTAATGGTAAAAGTTGTTAGGACGCTCAGAACAGCTCAAAAGGGCCTAAATCATCACTTTTAGACGAAATTACGGGGTGTAATGCATTACCAATGGCATTTTTTTCAAAACTTTTTTTTTCACTGTATTACACTTTTATAAGGTGGAATAGACTTATTAGAGATGTTTACAAGCAAAAATAATGATATCCCACCTTTTTTCGATTTTTAATGGTAAAAGTTGTTAGGACGCTCAGAACAGCTCAAAAGGGCCTAAATCATCACTTTTAGACGAAATTACGGGGTGTAATGCATTACCAATGGCATTTTTTTCAAAACTTTTTTTTTCACTGTATTACACTTTTATAAGGTGGAATAGACTTATTAGAGATGTTTACAAGCAAAAATAATGATATCCCACCTTTTTTCGATTTTTAATGGTAAAAGTTGTTAGGACGCTCAGAACAGCTCAAAAGGGCCTAAATCATCACTTTTAGACGAAATTACGGGGTGTAATGCATTACCAATGGCATTTTTTTCAAAACTTTTTTTTTCACTGTATTACACTTTTATAAGGTGGAATAGACTTATTAGAGATGTTTACAAGCAAAAATAATGATATCCCACCTTTTTTCGATTTTTAATGGTAAAAGTTGTTAGGACGCTCAGAACAGCTCAAAAGGGCCTAAATCATCACTTTTAGACGAAATTACGGGGTGTAATGCATTACCAATGGCATTTTTTTCAAAACTTTTTTTTTCACTGTATTACACTTTTATAAGGTGGAATAGACTTATTAGAGATGTTTACAAGCAAAAATAATGATATCCCACCTTTTTTCGATTTTTAATGGTAAAAGTTGTTAGGACGCTCAGAACAGCTCAAAAGGGCCTAAATCATCACTTTTAGACGAAATTACGGGGTGTAATGCATTACCAATGGCATTTTTTTCAAAACTTTTTTTTTCACTGTATTACACTTTTATAAGGTGGAATAGACTTATTAGAGATGTTTACAAGCAAAAATAATGATATCCCACCTTTTTTCGATTTTTAATGGTAAAAGTTGTTAGGACGCTCAGAACAGCTCAAAAGGGCCTAAATCATCACTTTTAGACGAAATTACGGGGTGTAATGCATTACCAATGGCATTTTTTTCAAAACTTTTTTTTTCACTGTATTACACTTTTATAAGGTGGAATAGACTTATTAGAGATGTTTACAAGCAAAAATAATGATATCCCACCTTTTTTCGATTTTTAATGGTAAAAGTTGTTAGGACGCTCAGAACAGCTCAAAAGGGCCTAAATCATCACTTTTAGACGAAATTACGGGGTGTAATGCATTACCAATGGCATTTTTTTCAAAACTTTTTTTTTCACTGTATTACACTTTTATAAGGTGGAATAGACTTATTAGAGATGTTTACAAGCAAAAATAATGATATCCCACCTTTTTTCGATTTTTAATGGTAAAAGTTGTTAGGACGCTCAGAACAGCTCAAAAGGGCCTAAATCATCACTTTTAGACGAAATTACGGGGTGTAATGCATTACCAATGGCATTTTTTTCAAAACTTTTTTTTTCACTGTATTACACTTTTATAAGGTGGAATAGACTTATTAGAGATGTTTACAAGCAAAAATAATGATATCCCACCTTTTTTCGATTTTTAATGGTAAAAGTTGTTAGGACGCTCAGAACAGCTCAAAAGGGCCTAAATCATCACTTTTAGACGAAATTACGGGGTGTAATGCATTACCAATGGCATTTTTTTCAAAACTTTTTTTTTCACTGTATTACACTTTTATAAGGTGGAATAGACTTATTAGAGATGTTTACAAGCAAAAATAATGATATCCCACCTTTTTTCGATTTTTAATGGTAAAAGTTGTTAGGACGCTCAGAACAGCTCAAAAGGGCCTAAATCATCACTTTTAGACGAAATTACGGGGTGTAATGCATTACCAATGGCATTTTTTTCAAAACTTTTTTTTTCACTGTATTACACTTTTATAAGGTGGAATAGACTTATTAGAGATGTTTACAAGCAAAAATAATGATATCCCACCTTTTTTCGATTTTTAATGGTAAAAGTTGTTAGGACGCTCAGAACAGCTCAAAAGGGCCTAAATCATCACTTTTAGACGAAATTACGGGGTGTAATGCATTACCAATGGCATTTTTTTCAAAACTTTTTTTTTCACTGTATTACACTTTTATAAGGTGGAATAGACTTATTAGAGATGTTTACAAGCAAAAATAATGATATCCCACCTTTTTTCGATTTTTAATGGTAAAAGTTGTTAGGACGCTCAGAACAGCTCAAAAGGGCCTAAATCATCACTTTTAGACGAAATTACGGGGTGTAATGCATTACCAATGGCATTTTTTTCAAAACTTTTTTTTTCACTGTATTACACTTTTATAAGGTGGAATAGACTTATTAGAGATGTTTACAAGCAAAAATAATGATATCCCACCTTTTTTCGATTTTTAATGGTAAAAGTTGTTAGGACGCTCAGAACAGCTCAAAAGGGCCTAAATCATCACTTTTAGACGAAATTACGGGGTGTAATGCATTACCAATGGCATTTTTTTCAAAACTTTTTTTTTCACTGTATTACACTTTTATAAGGTGGAATAGACTTATTAGAGATGTTTACAAGCAAAAATAATGATATCCCACCTTTTTTCGATTTTTAATGGTAAAAGTTGTTAGGACGCTCAGAACAGCTCAAAAGGGCCTAAATCATCACTTTTAGACGAAATTACGGGGTGTAATGCATTACCAATGGCATTTTTTTCAAAACTTTTTTTTCACTGTATTACACTTTTATAAGGTGGAATAGACTTATTAGAGATGTTTACAAGCAAAAATAATGATATCCCACCTTTTTTCGATTTTTAATGGTAAAAGTTGTTAGGACGCTCAGAACAGCTCAAAAGGGCCTAAATCATCACTTTTAGACGAAATTACGGGGTGTAATGCATTACCAATGGCATTTTTTTCAAAACTTTTTTTTTCACTGTATTACACTTTTATAAGGTGGAATAGACTTATTAGAGATGTTTACAAGCAAAAATAATGATATCCCACCTTTTTTCGATTTTTAATGGTAAAAGTTGTTAGGACGCTCAGAACAGCTCAAAAGGGCCTAAATCATCACTTTTAGACGAAATTACGGGGTGTAATGCATTACCAATGGCATTTTTTTCAAAACTTTTTTTTTCACTGTATTACACTTTTATAAGGTGGAATAGACTTATTAGAGATGTTTACAAGCAAAAATAATGATATCCCACCTTTTTTCGATTTTTAATGGTAAAAGTTGTTAGGACGCTCAGAACAGCTCAAAAGGGCCTAAATCATCACTTTTAGACGAAATTACGGGGTGTAATGCATTACCAATGGCATTTTTTTCAAAACTTTTTTTTTCACTGTATTACACTTTTATAAGGTGGAATAGACTTATTAGAGATGTTTACAAGCAAAAATAATGATATCCCACCTTTTTTTCGATTTTTAATGGTAAAAGTTGTTAGGACGCTCAGAACAGCTCAAAAGGGCCTAAATCATCACTTTTAGACGAAATTACGGGGTGTAATGCATTACCAATGGCATTTTTTTCAAAACTTTTTTTTTCACTGTATTACACTTTTATAAGGTGGAATAGACTTATTAGAGATGTTTACAAGCAAAAATAATGATATCCCACCTTTTTTTCGATTTTTAATGGTAAAAGTTGTTAGGACGCTCAGAACAGCTCAAAAGGGCCTAAATCATCACTTTTAGACGAAATTACGGGGTGTAATGCATTACCAATGGCATTTTTTTCAAAACTTTTTTTTTCACTGTATTACACTTTTATAAGGTGGAATAGACTTATTAGAGATGTTTACAAGCAAAAATAATGATATCCCACCTTTTTTCGATTTTTAATGGTAAAAGTTGTTAGGACGCTCAGAACAGCTCAAAAGGGCCTAAATCATCACTTTTAGACGAAATTACGGGGTGTAATGCATTACCAATGGCATTTTTTTCAAAACTTTTTTTTTCACTGTATTACACTTTTATAAGGTGGAATAGACTTATTAGAGATGTTTACAAGCAAAAATAATGATATCCCACCTTTTTTCGATTTTTAATGGTAAAAGTTGTTAGGACGCTCAGAACAGCTCAAAAGGGCCTAAATCATCACTTTTAGACGAAATTACGGGGTGTAATGCATTACCAATGGCATTTTTTTCAAAACTTTTTTTTTCACTGTATTACACTTTTATAAGGTGGAATAGACTTATTAGAGATGTTTACAAGCAAAAATAATGATATCCCACCTTTTTTTCGATTTTTAATGGTAAAAGTTGTTAGGACGCTCAGAACAGCTCAAAAGGGCCTAAATCATCACTTTTAGACGAAATTACGGGGTGTAATGCATTACCAATGGCATTTTTTTCAAAACTTTTTTTTTCACTGTATTACACTTTTATAAGGTGGAATAGACTTATTAGAGATGTTTACAAGCAAAAATAATGATATCCCACCTTTTTTCGATTTTTAATGGTAAAAGTTGTTAGGACGCTCAGAACAGCTCAAAAGGGCCTAAATCATCACTTTTAGACGAAATTACGGGGTGTAATGCATTACCAATGGCATTTTTTTCAAAACTTTTTTTTTCACTGTATTACACTTTTATAAGGTGGAATAGACTTATTAGAGATGTTTACAAGCAAAAATAATGATATCCCACCTTTTTTCGATTTTTAATGGTAAAAGTTGTTAGGACGCTCAGAACAGCTCAAAAGGGCCTAAATCATCACTTTTAGACGAAATTACGGGGTGTAATGCATTACCAATGGCATTTTTTTCAAAACTTTTTTTTTCACTGTATTACACTTTTATAAGGTGGAATAGACTTATTAGAGATGTTTACAAGCAAAAATAATGATATCCCACCTTTTTTCGATTTTTAATGGTAAAAGTTGTTAGGACGCTCAGAACAGCTCAAAAGGGCCTAAATCATCACTTTTAGACGAAATTACGGGGTGTAATGCATTACCAATGGCATTTTTTTCAAAACTTTTTTTTTCACTGTATTACACTTTTATAAGGTGGAATAGACTTATTAGAGATGTTTACAAGCAAAAATAATGATATCCCACCTTTTTTCGATTTTTAATGGTAAAAGTTGTTAGGACGCTCAGAACAGCTCAAAAGGGCCTAAATCATCACTTTTAGACGAAATTACGGGGTGTAATGCATTACCAATGGCATTTTTTTCAAAACTTTTTTTTTCACTGTATTACACTTTTATAAGGTGGAATAGACTTATTAGAGATGTTTACAAGCAAAAATAATGATATCCCACCTTTTTTCGATTTTTAATGGTAAAAGTTGTTAGGACGCTCAGAACAGCTCAAAAGGGCCTAAATCATCACTTTTAGACGAAATTACGGGGTGTAATGCATTACCAATGGCATTTTTTTCAAAACTTTTTTTTTCACTGTATTACACTTTTATAAGGTGGAATAGACTTATTAGAGATGTTTACAAGCAAAAATAATGATATCCCACCTTTTTTCGATTTTTAATGGTAAAAGTTGTTAGGACGCTCAGAACAGCTCAAAAGGGCCTAAATCATCACTTTTAGACGAAATTACGGGGTGTAATGCATTACCAATGGCATTTTTTTCAAAACTTTTTTTTTCACTGTATTACACTTTTATAAGGTGGAATAGACTTATTAGAGATGTTTACAAGCAAAAATAATGATATCCCACCTTTTTTCGATTTTTAATGGTAAAAGTTGTTAGGACGCTCAGAACAGCTCAAAAGGGCCTAAATCATCACTTTTAGACGAAATTACGGGGTGTAATGCATTACCAATGGCATTTTTTTCAAAACTTTTTTTTTCACTGTATTACACTTTTATAAGGTGGAATAGACTTATTAGAGATGTTTACAAGCAAAAATAATGATATCCCACCTTTTTTCGATTTTTAATGGTAAAAGTTGTTAGGACGCTCAGAACAGCTCAAAAGGGCCTAAATCATCACTTTTAGACGAAATTACGGGGTGTAATGCATTACCAATGGCATTTTTTTCAAAACTTTTTTTTTCACTGTATTACACTTTTATAAGGTGGAATAGACTTATTAGAGATGTTTACAAGCAAAAATAATGATATCCCACCTTTTTTCGATTTTTAATGGTAAAAGTTGTTAGGACGCTCAGAACAGCTCAAAAGGGCCTAAATCATCACTTTTAGACGAAATTACGGGGTGTAATGCATTACCAATGGCATTTTTTTCAAAACTTTTTTTTTCACTGTATTACACTTTTATAAGGTGGAATAGACTTATTAGAGATGTTTACAAGCAAAAATAATGATATCCCACCTTTTTTCGATTTTTAATGGTAAAAGTTGTTAGGACGCTCAGAACAGCTCAAAAGGGCCTAAATCATCACTTTTAGACGAAATTACGGGGTGTAATGCATTACCAATGGCATTTTTTTCAAAACTTTTTTTTTCACTGTATTACACTTTTATAAGGTGGAATAGACTTATTAGAGATGTTTACAAGCAAAAATAATGATATCCCACCTTTTTTCGATTTTTAATGGTAAAAGTTGTTAGGACGCTCAGAACAGCTCAAAAGGGCCTAAATCATCACTTTTAGACGAAATTACGGGGTGTAATGCATTACCAATGGCATTTTTTTCAAAACTTTTTTTTTCACTGTATTACACTTTTATAAGGTGGAATAGACTTATTAGAGATGTTTACAAGCAAAAATAATGATATCCCACCTTTTTTCGATTTTTAATGGTAAAAGTTGTTAGGACGCTCAGAACAGCTCAAAAGGGCCTAAATCATCACTTTTAGACGAAATTACGGGGTGTAATGCATTACCAATGGCATTTTTTTCAAAACTTTTTTTTCACTGTATTACACTTTTATAAGGTGGAATAGACTTATTAGAGATGTTTACAAGCAAAAATAATGATATCCCACCTTTTTTCGATTTTTAATGGTAAAAGTTGTTAGGACGCTCAGAACAGCTCAAAAGGGCCTAAATCATCACTTTTAGACGAAATTACGGGGTGTAATGCATTACCAATGGCATTTTTTTCAAAACTTTTTTTTTCACTGTATTACACTTTTATAAGGTGGAATAGACTTATTAGAGATGTTTACAAGCAAAAATAATGATATCCCACCTTTTTTCGATTTTTAATGGTAAAAGTTGTTAGGACGCTCAGAACAGCTCAAAAGGGCCTAAATCATCACTTTTAGACGAAATTACGGGGTGTAATGCATTACCAATGGCATTTTTTTCAAAACTTTTTTTTTCACTGTATTACACTTTTATAAGGTGGAATAGACTTATTAGAGATGTTTACAAGCAAAAATAATGATATCCCACCTTTTTTCGATTTTTAATGGTAAAAGTTGTTAGGACGCTCAGAACAGCTCAAAAGGGCCTAAATCATCACTTTTAGACGAAATTACGGGGTGTAATGCATTACCAATGGCATTTTTTTCAAAACTTTTTTTTTCACTGTATTACACTTTTATAAGGTGGAATAGACTTATTAGAGATGTTTACAAGCAAAAATAATGATATCCCACCTTTTTTCGATTTTTAATGGTAAAAGTTGTTAGGACGCTCAGAACAGCTCAAAAGGGCCTAAATCATCACTTTTAGACGAAATTACGGGGTGTAATGCATTACCAATGGCATTTTTTTCAAAACTTTTTTTTTCACTGTATTACACTTTTATAAGGTGGAATAGACTTATTAGAGATGTTTACAAGCAAAAATAATGATATCCCACCTTTTTTCGATTTTTAATGGTAAAAGTTGTTAGGACGCTCAGAACAGCTCAAAAGGGCCTAAATCATCACTTTTAGACGAAATTACGGGGTGTAATGCATTACCAATGGCATTTTTTTCAAAACTTTTTTTTTCACTGTATTACACTTTTATAAGGTGGAATAGACTTATTAGAGATGTTTACAAGCAAAAATAATGATATCCCACCTTTTTTCGATTTTTAATGGTAAAAGTTGTTAGGACGCTCAGAACAGCTCAAAAGGGCCTAAATCATCACTTTTAGACGAAATTACGGGGTGTAATGCATTACCAATGGCATTTTTTTCAAAACTTTTTTTTTCACTGTATTACACTTTTATAAGGTGGAATAGACTTATTAGAGATGTTTACAAGCAAAAATAATGATATCCCACCTTTTTTCGATTTTTAATGGTAAAAGTTGTTAGGACGCTCAGAACAGCTCAAAAGGGCCTAAATCATCACTTTTAGACGAAATTACGGGGTGTAATGCATTACCAATGGCATTTTTTTCAAAACTTTTTTTTTCACTGTATTACACTTTTATAAGGTGGAATAGACTTATTAGAGATGTTTACAAGCAAAAATAATGATATCCCACCTTTTTTCGATTTTTAATGGTAAAAGTTGTTAGGACGCTCAGAACAGCTCAAAAGGGCCTAAATCATCACTTTTAGACGAAATTACGGGGTGTAATGCATTACCAATGGCATTTTTTTCAAAACTTTTTTTTTCACTGTATTACACTTTTATAAGGTGGAATAGACTTATTAGAGATGTTTACAAGCAAAAATAATGATATCCCACCTTTTTTCGATTTTTAATGGTAAAAGTTGTTAGGACGCTCAGAACAGCTCAAAAGGGCCTAAATCATCACTTTTAGACGAAATTACGGGGTGTAATGCATTACCAATGGCATTTTTTTCAAAACTTTTTTTTTCACTGTATTACACTTTTATAAGGTGGAATAGACTTATTAGAGATGTTTACAAGCAAAAATAATGATATCCCACCTTTTTTCGATTTTAATGGTAAAAGTTGTTAGGACGCTCAGAACAGCTCAAAAGGGCCTAAATCATCACTTTTAGACGAAATTACGGGGTGTAATGCATTACCAATGGCATTTTTTTTCAAAACTTTTTTTTTCACTGTATTACACTTTTATAAGGTGGAATAGACTTATTAGAGATGTTTACAAGCAAAAATAATGATATCCCACCTTTTTTCGATTTTTAATGGTAAAAGTTGTTAGGACGCTCAGAACAGCTCAAAAGGGCCTAAATCATCACTTTTAGACGAAATTACGGGGTGTAATGCATTACCAATGGCATTTTTTTCAAAACTTTTTTTTTCACTGTATTACACTTTTATAAGGTGGAATAGACTTATTAGAGATGTTTACAAGCAAAAATAATGATATCCCACCTTTTTTCGATTTTTAATGGTAAAAGTTGTTAGGACGCTCAGAACAGCTCAAAAGGGCCTAAATCATCACTTTTAGACGAAATTACGGGTTGTAATGCATTACCAATGGCATTTTTTTCAAAACTTTTTTTTCACTGTATTACACTTTTATAAGGTGGAATAGACTTATTAGAGATGTTTACAAGCAAAAATAATGATATCCCACCTTTTTTCGATTTTTAATGGTAAAAGTTGTTAGGACGCTCAGAACAGCTCAAAAGGGCCTAAATCATCACTTTTAGACGAAATTACGGGGTGTAATGCATTACCAATGGCATTTTTTTCAAAACTTTTTTTTTCACTGTATTACACTTTTATAAGGTGGAATAGACTTATTAGAGATGTTTACAAGCAAAAATAATGATATCCCACCTTTTTTCGATTTTTAATGGTAAAAGTTGTTAGGACGCTCAGAACAGCTCAAAAGGGCCTAAATCATCACTTTTAGACGAAATTACGGGGTGTAATGCATTACCAATGGCATTTTTTTCAAAACTTTTTTTTTCACTGTATTACACTTTTATAAGGTGGAATAGACTTATTAGAGATGTTTACAAGCAAAATAATGATATCCCACCTTTTTTCGATTTTTAATGGTAAAAGTTGTTAGGACGCTCAGAACAGCTCAAAAGGGCCTAAATCATCACTTTTAGACGAAATTACGGGGTGTAATGCATTACCAATGGCATTTTTTTCAAAACTTTTTTTTCACTGTATTACACTTTTATAAGGTGGAATAGACTTATTAGAGATGTTTACAAGCAAAAATAATGATATCCCACCTTTTTTCGATTTTTAATGGTAAAAGTTGTTAGGACGCTCAGAACAGCTCAAAAGGGCCTAAATCATCACTTTTAGACGAAATTACGGGGTGTAATGCATTACCAATGGCATTTTTTTCAAAACTTTTTTTTTCACTGTATTACACTTTTATAAGGTGGAATAGACTTATTAGAGATGTTTACAAGCAAAAATAATGATATCCCACCTTTTTTCGATTTTTAATGGTAAAAGTTGTTAGGACGCTCAGAACAGCTCAAAAGGGCCTAAATCATCACTTTTAGACGAAATTACGGGGTGTAATGCATTACCAATGGCATTTTTTTCAAAACTTTTTTTTTCACTGTATTACACTTTTATAAGGTGGAATAGACTTATTAGAGATGTTTACAAGCAAAAATAATGATATCCCACCTTTTTTCGATTTTTAATGGTAAAAGTTGTTAGGACGCTCAGAACAGCTCAAAAGGGCCTAAATCATCACTTTTAGACGAATTACGGGGTGTAATGCATTACCAATGGCATTTTTTTCAAAACTTTTTTTTTCACTGTATTACACTTTTATAAGGTGGAATAGACTTATTAGAGATGTTTACAAGCAAAAATAATGATATCCCACCTTTTTTCGATTTTTAATGGTAAAAGTTGTTAGGACGCTCAGAACAGCTCAAAAGGGCCTAAATCATCACTTTTAGACGAAATTACGGGGTGTAATGCATTACCAATGGCATTTTTTTCAAAACTTTTTTTTTCACTGTATTACACTTTTATAAGGTGGAATAGACTTATTAGAGATGTTTACAAGCAAAATAATGATATCCCACCTTTTTTCGATTTTTAATGGTAAAAGTTGTTAGGACGCTCAGAACAGCTCAAAAGGGCCTAAATCATCACTTTTAGACGAAATTACGGGGTGTAATGCATTACCAATGGCATTTTTTTCAAAACTTTTTTTTTCACTGTATTACACTTTTATAAGGTGGAATAGACTTATTAGAGATGTTTACAAGCAAAATAATGATATCCCACCTTTTTTCGATTTTTAATGGTAAAAGTTGTTAGGACGCTCAGAACAGCTCAAAAGGGCCTAAATCATCACTTTTAGACGAAATTACGGGGTGTAATGCATTACCAATGGCATTTTTTTCAAAACTTTTTTTTTCACTGTATTACACTTTTATAAGGTGGAATAGACTTATTAGAGATGTTTACAAGCAAAAATAATGATATCCCACCTTTTTTTCGATTTTTAATGGTAAAAGTTGTTAGGACGCTCAGAACAGCTCAAAAGGGCCTAAATCATCACTTTTAGACGAAATTACGGGGTGTAATGCATTACCAATGGCATTTTTTTCAAAACTTTTTTTTCACTGTATTACACTTTTATAAGGTGGAATAGACTTATTAGAGATGTTTACAAGCAAAATAATGATATCCCACCTTTTTTCGATTTTTAATGGTAAAAGTTGTTAGGACGCTCAGAACAGCTCAAAAGGGCCTAAATCATCACTTTTAGACGAAATTACGGGGTGTAATGCATTACCAATGGCATTTTTTTCAAAACTTTTTTTTTCACTGTATTACACTTTTATAAGGTGGAATAGACTTATTAGAGATGTTTACAAGCAAAAATAATGATATCCCACCTTTTTTCGATTTTTAATGGTAAAAGTTGTTAGGACGCTCAGAACAGCTCAAAAGGGCCTAAATCATCACTTTTAGACGAAATTACGGGGTGTAATGCATTACCAATGGCATTTTTTTCAAAACTTTTTTTTCACTGTATTACACTTTTATAAGGTGGAATAGACTTATTAGAGATGTTTACAAGCAAAAATAATGATATCCCACCTTTTTTCGATTTTTAATGGTAAAAGTTGTTAGGACGCTCAGAACAGCTCAAAAGGGCCTAAATCATCACTTTTAGACGAAATTACGGGGTGTAATGCATTACCAATGGCATTTTTTTTCAAAACTTTTTTTTTCACTGTATTACACTTTTATAAGGTGGAATAGACTTATTAGAGATGTTTACAAGCAAAATAATGATATCCCACCTTTTTTTCGATTTTTAATGGTAAAAGTTGTTAGGACGCTCAGAACAGCTCAAAGGGCCTAAATCATCACTTTTAGACGAAATTACGGGGTGTAATGCATTACCAATGGCATTTTTTTCAAAACTTTTTTTTTCACTGTATTACACTTTTATAAGGTGGAATAGACTTATTAGAGATGTTTACAAGCAAAAATAATGATATCCCACCTTTTTTCGATTTTTAATGGTAAAAGTTGTTAGGACGCTCAGAACAGCTCAAAAGGGCCTAAATCATCACTTTTAGACGAAATTACGGGGTGTAATGCATTACCAATGGCATTTTTTCAAAACTTTTTTTTTCACTGTATTACACTTTTATAAGGTGGAATAGACTTATTAGAGATGTTTACAAGCAAAAATAATGATATCCCACCTTTTTTCGATTTTTAATGGTAAAAGTTGTTAGGACGCTCAGAACAGCTCAAAAGGGCCTAAATCATCACTTTTAGACGAAATTACGGGGTGTAATGCATTACCAATGGCATTTTTTTTCAAAACTTTTTTTTTCACTGTATTACACTTTATAAGGTGGAATAGACTTATTAGAGATGTTTACAAGCAAAAATAATGATATCCCACCTTTTTTTCGATTTTTAATGGTAAAAGTTGTTAGGACGCTCAGAACAGCTCAAAAGGGCCTAAATCATCACTTTTAGACGAAATTACGGGGTGTAATGCATTACCAATGGCATTTTTTTCAAAACTTTTTTTTTCACTGTATTACACTTTTATAAGGTGGAATAGACTTATTAGAGATGTTTACAAGCAAAAATAATGATATCCCACCTTTTTTCGATTTTTAATGGTAAAAGTTGTTAGGACGCTCAGAACAGCTCAAAAGGGCCTAAATCATCACTTTTAGACGAAATTACGGGGTGTAATGCATTACCAATGGCATTTTTTTCAAACTTTTTTTTTCACTGTATTACACTTTTATAAGGTGGAATAGACTTATTAGAGATGTTTACAAGCAAAAATAATGATATCCCACCTTTTTTCGATTTTTAATGGTAAAAGTTGTTAGGACGCTCAGAACAGCTCAAAAGGGCCTAAATCATCACTTTTAGACGAAATTACGGGGTGTAATGCATTACCAATGGCATTTTTTTTCAAAACTTTTTTTTTCACTGTATTACACTTTTATAAGGTGGAATAGACTTATTAGAGATGTTTACAAGCAAAAATAATGATATCCCACCTTTTTTCGATTTTTAATGGTAAAAGTTGTTAGGACGCTCAGAACAGCTCAAAAGGGCCTAAATCATCACTTTTAGACGAAATTACGGGGTGTAATGCATTACCAATGGCATTTTTTCAAAACTTTTTTTTTCACTGTATTACACTTTTATAAGGTGGAATAGACTTATTAGAGATGTTTACAAGCAAAAATAATGATATCCCACCTTTTTTCGATTTTTAATGGTAAAAGTTGTTAGGACGCTCAGAACAGCTCAAAAGGGCCTAAATCATCACTTTTAGACGAAATTACGGGGTGTAATGCATTACCAATGGCATTTTTTTCAAAACTTTTTTTTTCACTGTATTACACTTTTATAAGGTGGAATAGACTTATTAGAGATGTTTACAAGCAAAAATAATGATATCCCACCTTTTTTCGATTTTTAATGGTAAAAGTTGTTAGGACGCTCAGAACAGCTCAAAAGGGCCTAAATCATCACTTTTAGACGAAATTACGGGGTGTAATGCATTACCAATGGCATTTTTTTTTCAAAACTTTTTTTTTCACTGTATTACACTTTTATAAGGTGGAATAGACTTATTAGAGATGTTTACAAGCAAAAATAATGATCCCACCTTTTTTTCGATTTTTAATGGTAAAAAGTTGTTAGGACGCTCAGAACAGCTCAAAAGGCCTAAATCAATCACTTTTAGCGAAATTACGGGGTGTAATGCATTACCATGGATTTTTTTCAAAACTTTTTTTTCACTGTATTACACTTTTATAAGGTGGAATAGACTTATTAGAGATGTTTACAAGCAAAAATAATGATATCCCCCTTTTTCGATTTTTAATGGTTAAAGTTGTTAGGACGCTCAGAACAGCTCAAAAGGGCCTAAATCATCACTTTTAGACGAAATTACGGGGTGTAATGCATTACCAATGGCATTTTTTCAAAACTTTTTTTTCACTGTATTACACTTTTATAAGGTGGAATAGACTTATTAGAGATTTTACAAGCAAAATAATGATATCCCACCTTTTTTTATTTTAATGGTAAAAGTTGTTAGGACGCTCAGAACAGCTCAAAAGGGCCTAAATCATCACTTTTAGACGAAATTACGGGGTGTAATGCATTACCAATGGCATTTTTTTCAAAACTTTTTTTTTCACTGTATTACACTTTATAAGGTGGAATAGACTTATTAGAGATGTTTACAAGCAAAATAATGATATCCCACCTTTTTTCGATTTTTAATGGTAAAAGTTGTTAGGACGCTCAGAACAGCTCAAAAGGGCCTAAATCATCACTTTTAGACGAAATTACGGGGTGTAATGCATTACCAATGGCATTTTTTCAAAACTTTTTTTTTCACTGTATTACACTTTTATAAGGTGGAATAGACTTATTAGAGATGTTTACAAGCAAAAATAATGATATCCCACCTTTTTTCGATTTTAATGGTTAAAAGTTGTTAGGACGCTCAGAAACAGCTCAAAAGGGCCTAAATCATCACTTTTAGACGAAATTACGGGGTGTAATGCATTACCAATGGCATTTTTTTCAAAACTTTTTTTTTCACTGTATTACACTTTTATAAGGTGGAATAGACTTATTAGAGATGTTTACAAGCAAAATAATGATATCCCACCTTTTTTCGATTTTTAATGGTAAAAGTTGTTAGGACGCTCAGAACAGCTCAAAAGGGCCTAAATCATCACTTTTAGACGAAATTACGGGGTGTAATGCATTACCAATGGCATTTTTTTCAAAACTTTTTTTTCACTGTATTACACTTTTATAAGGTGGAATAGACTTATTAGAGATGTTTACAAGCAAAAATAATGATATCCCACCTTTTTTCGATTTTAATGGTAAAAGTTGTTAGGACGCTCAGAACAGCTCAAAAGGGCCTAAATCATCACTTTTAGACGAAATTACGGGGTGTAATGCATTACCAATGGCATTTTTTCAAAACTTTTTTTTCACTGTATTACACTTTTATAAGGTGGAATAGACTTATTAGAGATGTTTACAAGCAAAAATAATGATATCCCACCTTTTTTCGATTTTTAATGGTAAAAGTTGTTAGGACGCTCAGAACAGCTCAAAAGGGCCTAAATCATCACTTTTAGACGAAATTACGGGGTGTAATGCATTACCAATGGCATTTTTTTCAAAACTTTTTTTTTCACTGTATTACACTTTTATAAGGTGGAATAGACTTATTAGAGATGTTTACAAGCAAAAATAATGATATCCCACCTTTTTCGATTTTAATGGTAAAAGTTGTTAGGACGCTCAGAACAGCTCAAAAGGGCCTAAATCATCACTTTTAGACGAAATTACGGGGTGTAATGCATTACCAATGGCATTTTTTTCAAAACTTTTTTTTCACTGTATTACACTTTATAAGGTGGAATAGACTTATTAGAGATGTTTACAAGCAAAAATAATGATATCCCACCTTTTTTCGATTTTTAATGGTAAAAGTTGTTAGGACGCTCAGAACAGCTCAAAAGGGCCTAAATCATCACTTTTAGACGAAATTACGGGGTGTAATGCATTACCAATGGCATTTTTTTCAAAACTTTTTTTTCACTGTATTACACTTTTATAAGGTGGAATAGACTTATTAGAGATGTTTACAAGCAAAAATAATGATATCCCACCTTTTTTCGATTTTAATGGTAAAAGTTGTTAGGACGCTCAGAACAGCTCAAAAGGGCCTAAATCATCACTTTTAGACGAAATTACGGGGTGTAATGCATTACCAATGGCATTTTTTCAAAACTTTTTTTTCACTGTATTACACTTTTATAAGGTGGAATAGACTTATTAGAGATGTTTACAAGCAAAAATAATGATATCCACCTTTTTTCGATTTTTAATGGTAAAAGTTGTTAGGACGCTCAGAACAGCTCAAAAGGGCCTAAATCATCACTTTTAGACGAAATTACGGGGTGTAATGCATTACCAATGGCATTTTTTTCAAAACTTTTTTTTTCACTGTATTACACTTTTATAAGGTGGAATAGACTTATTAGAGATGTTTACAAGCAAAAATAATGATATCCCACCTTTTTTCGATTTTTAATGGTAAAAGTTGTTAGGACGCTCAGAACAGCTCAAAAGGGCCTAAATCATCACTTTTAGACGAAATTACGGGGTGTAATGCATTACCAATGGCATTTTTTCAAAACTTTTTTTTTCACTGTATTACACTTTTATAAGGTGGAATAGATTATTAGAGATGTTTACAAGCAAAAATAATGATATCCCACCTTTTTCGATTTTAATGGTAAAAGTTGTTAGGACGCTCAGAACAGCTCAAAAGGGCCTAAATCATCACTTTAGACGAAATTACGGGGGGTGTAATGCATTACCAATGGCATTTTTTTCAAAACTTTTTTTTTCACTGTATTACACTTTATAAGGTGGAATAGACTTATTAGAGATGTTTACAAGCAAAAATAATGATATCCACCTTTTTTCGATTTTTAATGGTAAAAGTTGTTAGGACGCTCAGAACAGCTCAAAAGGGCCTAAATCATCACTTTTAGACGAAATTACGGGGTGTAATGCATTACCAATGGCATTTTTTTCAAAACTTTTTTTTTCACTGTATTACACTTTTATAAGGTGGAATAGACTTATTAGAGATGTTTACAAGCAAAAATAATGATATCCCACCTTTTTTCGATTTTTAATGGTAAAAGTTGTTAGGACGCTCAGAACAGCTCAAAAGGGCCTAAATCATCACTTTTAGACGAAATTACGGGGTGTAATGCATTACCAATGGCATTTTTTTCAAAACTTTTTTTTTCACTGTATTACACTTTTATAAGGTGGAATAGACTTATTAGAGATGTTTACAAGCAAAAATAATGATATCCCACCTTTTTTCGATTTTTAATGGTAAAAGTTGTTAGGACGCTCAGAACAGCTCAAAAGGGCCTAAATCATCACTTTTAGACGAAATTACGGGGTGTAATGCATTACCAATGGCATTTTTTCAAAACTTTTTTTTTTCACTGTATTACACTTTTATAAGGTGGAATAGACTTATTAGAGATTACAAGCAAAAATAATGATATCCCACCTTTTTTCGATTTTAATGGTAAAAGTTGTTAGGACGCTCAGAACAGCTCAAAAGGGCCTAAATCATCACTTTTAGACGAAATTACGGGGTGTAATGCATTACCAATGGCATTTTTTTCAAAACTTTTTTTTCACTGTATTACACTTTTATAAGGTGGAATAGACTTATTAGAGATGTTTACAAGCAAAAAAATGATATCCCACCTTTTTCGATTTTTAATGGTAAAAGTTGTTAGGACGCTCAGAACAGCTCAAAAGGGCCTAAATCATCACTTTTAGACGAAATTACGGGGTGTAATGCATTACCAATGGCATTTTTTTCAAAACTTTTTTTTTCACTGTATTACACTTTTATAAGGTGGAATAGACTTATTAGAGATGTTTACAAGAAAAAAATAATGATATCCCACCTTTTTTCGATTTTTAATGGTAAAAGTTGTTAGGACGCTCAGAACAGCTCAAAAGGGCCTAAATCATCACTTTTAGACGAAATTACGGGGTGTAATGCATTACCAATGGCATTTTTTTCAAAACTTTTTTTTCACTGTATTACACTTTTATAAGGTGGAATAGACTTATTAGAGATGTTTACAAGCAAAAATAATGATATCCCACCTTTTTTCGATTTTTATGGTAAAAGTTGTTAGGACGCTCAGAACAGCTCAAAAGGGCCTAAATCATCACTTTTAGACGAAATTACGGGGTGTAATGCATTACCAATGGCATTTTTTTCAAAACTTTTTTTTCACTGTATTACACTTTTATAAGGTGGAATAGACTTATTAGAGATGTTTACAAGCAAAAATAATGATATCCCACCTTTTTTCGATTTTTAATGGTAAAAGTTGTTAGGACGCTCAGAACAGCTCAAAAGGGCCTAAATCATCACTTTTAGACGAAATTACGGGGTGTAATGCATTACCAATGGCATTTTTTTCAAAACTTTTTTTTTCACTGTATTACACTTTTATAAGGTGGAATAGACTTATTAGAGATGTTTACAAGCAAAAATAATGATATCCCACCTTTTTTCGATTTTTAATGGTAAAAGTTGTTAGGACGCTCAGAACAGCTCAAAAGGGCCTAAATCATCACTTTTAGACGAAATTACGGGGTGTAATGCATTACCAATGGCATTTTTTTCAAAACTTTTTTTTTCACTGTATTACACTTTTATAAGGTGGAATAGACTTATTAGAGATGTTTACAAGCAAAAATAATGATATCCCACCTTTTTCGATTTTTAATGGTAAAAGTTGTTAGGACGCTCAGAACAGCTCAAAAGGGCCTAAATCATCACTTTTAGACGAAATTACGGGGTGTAATGCATTACCAATGGCATTTTTTTCAAAACTTTTTTTTCACTGTATTACACTTTTATAAGGTGGAATAGACTTATTAGAGATGTTTACAAGCAAAAAAATAAGATATCCCACCTTTTTCGATTTTAATGGTAAAAGTTGTTAGGACGCTCAGAACAGCTCAAAAGGGCCTAAATCATCACTTTTAGACGAAATTACGGGGTGTAATGCATTACCAATGGCATTTTTTTCAAAACTTTTTTTTCACTGTATTACACTTTATAAGGTGGAATAGACTTATTAGAGATGTACAAGCAAAAAAATAATGATATCCCACCTTTTTTCGATTTTTAATGGTAAAAGTTGTTAGGACGCTCAGAACAGCTCAAAAGGGCCTAAATCATCACTTTTAGACGAAATTACGGGGTGTAATGCATTACCAATGGCATTTTTTCAAAACTTTTTTTTCACTGTATTACACTTTTATAAGGTGGAATAGACTTATTAGAGATGTTTACAAGCAAAAATAATGATATCCCACCTTTTTTCGATTTTTAATGGTAAAAGTTGTTAGGACGCTCAGAACAGCTCAAAAGGGCCTAAATCATCACTTTTAGACGAAATTACGGGGTGTAATGCATTACCAATGGCATTTTTTTCAAAACTTTTTTTTTCACTGTATTACACTTTTATAAGGTGGAATAGACTTATTAGAGATGTTTACAAGCAAAAATAATGATATCCCACCTTTTTTCGATTTTTAATGGTAAAAGTTGTTAGGACGCTCAGAACAGCTCAAAAGGGCCTAAATCATCACTTTTAGACGAAATTACGGGGGTGTAATGCATTACCAATGGCATTTTTTTCAAAACTTTTTTTTCACTGTATTACACTTTATAAGGTGGAATAGACTTATTAGAGATGTTTACAAGCAAAAATAATGATATCCCACCTTTTTTCGATTTTTAATGGTAAAAGTTGTTAGGACGCTCAGAACAGCTCAAAAGGGCCTAAATCATCACTTTTAGACGAAATTACGGGGTGTAATGCATTACCAATGGCATTTTTTTCAAAACTTTTTTTTCACTGTATTACACTTTTATAAGGTGGAATAGACTTATTAGAGATGTTTACAAGCAAAAATAATGATATCCCACCTTTTTCGATTTTTAATGGTTAAAGTTGTTAGGACGCTCAGAACAGCTCAAAAGGGCCTAAATCATCACTTTTAGACGAAATTACGGGGTGTAATGCATTACCAATGGCATTTTTTTCAAAAATTTTTTTTTCACTGTATTACACTTTTATAAGGTGGAATAGATTATTAGAGATGTTTACAAGCAAAAATAATGATATCCCACTTTTTTTCGATTTTTAATGGTAAAAGTTGTTAGGACGCTCAGAACAGCTCAAAAGGGCCTAAATCATCACTTTTAGACGAAATTACGGGGTGTAATGCATTACCAATGGCATTTTTTTCAAAACTTTTTTTTCACTGTATTACACTTTATAAGGTGGAATAGACTTATTAGAGATGTTTACAAGCAAAAATATGATATATCCACCTTTTTCGATTTTTAATGGTAAAAGTTGTTAGGACGCTCAGAACAGCTAAAGGGCCTAAATCATCACTTTTAGACGAAATTACGGGGTGTAATGCATTACCAATGGCATTTTTTTCAAAACTTTTTTTTTCACTGTATTACACTTTTATAAGGTGGAATAGACTTATTAGAGATGTTTACAAGCAAAAATAATGATATCCCACCTTTTTCGATTTTTAATGGTTAAAAGTTGTTAGGACGCTCAGAACAGCTCAAAAGGGCCTAAATCATCACTTTTAGACGAAATTACGGGGTGTAATGCATTACCAATGGCATTTTTTTCAAAACTTTTTTTTTCACTGTATTACACTTTATAAGGTGGAATAGACTTATTAGAGATGTTTACAAGCAAAAATAATGATATCCCACCTTTTTTCGATTTTTAATGGTAAAAGTTGTTAGGACGCTCAGAAAGCTCCAAAAGGGCCTAAATCATCACTTTTAGACGAAATTACGGGGTGTAATGCATTACCAATGGCATTTTTTTCAAAACTTTTTTTTTCACTGTATTACACTTTTATAAGGTGGAATAGACTTATTAGAGATGTTTACAAGCAAAAATAATGATATCCCACCTTTTTTCGATTTTAATGGTAAAAGTTGTTAGGACGCTCAGAACAGCTCAAAAGGGCCTAAATCATCACTTTTAGACGAAATTACGGGGTGTAATGCATTACCAATGGCATTTTTTTCAAAACTTTTTTTTCACTGTATTACACTTTTATAAGGTGGAATAGACTTATTAGAGATGTTTACAAGCAAAAATAATGATATCCCACCTTTTTTCGATTTTTAATGGTTAAAAAGTTGTTAGGACGCTCAGAACAGCTCAAAAGGGCCTAAATCATCACTTTTAGACGAAATTACGGGGTGTAATGCATTACCAATGGCATTTTTTTCAAAACTTTTTTTTCACTGTATTACACTTTATAAGGTGGAATAGACTTATTAGAGATGTTTACAAGCAAAAATAATGATATCCCACCTTTTTTCGATTTTTAATGGTAAAAGTTGTTAGGACGCTCAGAACAGCTCAAAAGGGCCTAAATCATCACTTTTAGACGAAATTACGGGGTGTAATGCATTACCAATGGCATTTTTTTCAAAACTTTTTTTTTCACTGTATTACACTTTTAAAGTGGAATAGACTTATTAGAGATGTTTACAAGCAAAAATAATGATATCCCACCTTTTTTCGATTTTTAATGGTAAAGTTGTTAGGACGCTCAGAACAGCTCAAAAGGGCCTAAATCATCACTTTTAGACGAAATTACGGGGTGTAATGCATACCATGGCATTTTTTTCAAAACTTTTTTTCACTGTATTACACTTTTATAAGGTGGAATAGACTTATTAGAGATGTTTACAAGCAAAATAATGATATCCCACCTTTTTTCGATTTTTAATGGTAAAGTTGTTAGGACGCTCAGAACAGCTCAAAAGGGCCTAAATCATCACTTTAGACGAAATTACGGGGTGTAATGCATTACCAATGGCATTTTTTCAAAACTTTTTTTTTCACTGTATTACACTTTTATAAGGTGGAATAGACTTATTAGAGATGTTACAAGCAAAAATAATGATATCCCACTTTTTTCGATTTTTAATGGTAAAAGTTGTTAGGACGCTCAGAACAGCTCAAAAGGGCCTAAATCATCACTTTTAGACGAAATTACGGGGTGTAATGCATTACCAATGGCATTTTTTTCAAAACTTTTTTTTTCACTGTATTACACTTTTATAAGGTGGAATAGACTTATTAGAGATGTTTACAAGCAAAAATAATGATATCCACCTTTTTTCGATTTTTAATGGTAAAAGTTGTTAGGACGCTCAGAACAGCTCAAAAGGGCCTAAATCATCACTTTTAGACGAAATACGGGGTGTAATGCATTACCAATGGCATTTTTTTCAAAACTTTTTTTTCACTGTATTACACTTTTATAAGGTGGAATAGACTTATTAGAGATGTTTACAAGCAAAAATAATGATATCCCACTTTTTTCGATTTTTAATGGTTAAAAGTTGTTAGGACGCTCAGAACAGCTCAAAAGGGCCTAAATCATCACTTTTAGACGAAATTACGGGGGTGTAATGCATTACCAATGGCATTTTTTTCAAAACTTTTTTTTTCACTGTATTACACTTTTATAAGGTGGAATAGACTTATTAGAGATGTTTACAAGCAAAAATAATGATATCCCACCTTTTTTCGATTTTTAATGGTAAAAGTTGTTATAGGACGCTCAGAACAGCTCAAAAGGGCCTAAATCATCACTTTTAGACGAAATTACGGGGTGTAATGCATTACCAATGGCATTTTTTTCAAAACTTTTTTTTCACTGTATTACACTTTTATAAGGTGGAATAGACTTATTAGAGATGTTTACAAGCAAAAATAATGATATCCCACCTTTTTTCGATTTTTAATGGTAAAAGTGTTAGGACGCTCAGAACAGCTCAAAAGGGCCTAAATCATCACTTTTAGACGAAATTACGGGGTGTAATGCATTACCAATGGCATTTTTCAAAACTTTTTTTTCACTGTATTACACTTTTATAAGGTGGAATAGACTTATTAGAGATGTTTACAAGCAAAAATAATGATATCCCACCTTTTTTCGATTTTTAATGGTAAAAGTTGTTAGGACGCTCAGAACAGCTCAAAAGGGCCTAAATCATCACTTTTAGACGAAATTACGGGGTGTAATGCATTACCAATGGCATTTTTTTCAAAAACTTTTTTTTCACTGTATTACACTTTATAAGGTGGAATAGACTTATTAGAGATGTTTACAAGCAAAAATAATGATATCCCACCTTTTTTCGATTTTAATGGTAAAAGTTGTTAGGACGCTCAGAACAGCTCAAAAGGGCCTAAATCATCACTTTTAGACGAAATTACGGGGGTAATGCATTACCAATGGCATTTTTTTCAAAACTTTTTTTTCACTGTATTACACTTTTATAAGGTGGAATAGACTTATTAGAGATGTTTACAAGCAAAAATAATGATATCCCACCTTTTTTCGATTTTAATGGTAAAAGTTGTTAGGACGCTCAGAACAGCTCAAAAGGGCCTAAATCATCACTTTTAGACGAAATTACGGGGTGTAATGCATTACCAATGGCATTTTTTTCAAAACTTTTTTTTCACTGTATTACACTTTATAAGGTGGAATAGACTTATTAGAGATGTTTACAAGCAAAAATAATGATATCCCACCTTTTTTCGATTTTTAATGGTAAAAGTTGTTAGGACGCTCAGAACAGCTCAAAAGGGCCTAAATCATCACTTTAGACGAAATTACGGGGTGTAATGCATTACCAATGGCATTTTTTCAAAAACTTTTTTTTCACTGTATTACACTTTTATAAGGTGGAATAGACTTATTAGAGATGTTTACAAGCAAAAAATAATGATATCCCACCTTTTTTCGATTTTTAATGGTAAAAGTTGTTAGGACGCTCAGAACAGCTCAAAAGGGCCTAAATCATCACTTTTAGACGAAATTACGGGGGTAATGCATTACCAATGGCATTTTTTTCAAAACTTTTTTTTCACTGTATTACACTTTATAAGGTGGAATAGACTTATTAGAGATGTTTACAAGCAAAAATAATGATATCCCACCTTTTTTCGATTTTAATGGTAAAAGTTGTTAGGACGCTCAGAACAGCTCAAAGGGCCAAATCATCACTTTTAGACGAAATTACGGGGTGTAATGCATTACCAATGGCATTTTTTTCAAAACTTTTTTTTTCACTGTATTACACTTTATAAGGTGGAATAGACTTATTAGAGATGTTTACAAGCAAAAATAATGATATCCCACCTTTTTTCGATTTTTAATGGTAAAAGTTGTTAGGACGCTCAGAACAGCTCAAAAGGGCCTAAATCATCACTTTTAGACGAATTACGGGGTGTAATGCATTACCAATGGCATTTTTTTCAAAACTTTTTTTTTCACTGTATTACACTTTATAAGGTGGAATAGACTTATTAGAGATGTTACAAGCAAAAATAATGATATCCCACTTTTTTCGATTTTTAATGGTAAAAGTTGTTAGGACGCTCAGAACAGCTCAAAAGGGCCTAAATCATCACTTTTAGACGAAATTACGGGGTGTAATGCATTACCAATGGCATTTTTTTCAAAACTTTTTTTTCACTGTATTACACTTTTATAAGGTGGTGTGAATAGACTTATTAGAGATGTTTACAAGCAAAAATAATGATATCCCACCTTTTTCGATTTTTAATGGTAAAAGTTGTTAGGACGCTCAGAACAGCTCAAAAGGGCCTAAATCATCACTTTAGACGAAATTACGGGGTGTAATGCATTACCAATGGCATTTTTTTCAAAACTTTTTTTTCACTGTATTACACTTTTATAAGGGGGAATAGACTTATTAGAGATGTTTACAAGCAAAAATAATGATATCCCACCTTTTTTCGATTTTTAATGGTAAAAGTTGTTAGGACGCTCAGAACAGCTCAAAAGGGCCTAAATCATCACTTTTAGACGAAATTACGGGGTGTAATGCATTACCAATGGCATTTTTTTCAAAACTTTTTTTTTCACTGTATTACACTTTTATAAGGTGGAATAGACTTATTAGAGATGTTTACAAGCAAAAAAATAATGATATCCCACCTTTTTTCGATTTTTAATGGTAAAAGTTGTTAGGACGCTCAGAACAGCTCAAAAGGGCCTAAATCATCACTTTTAGACGAAATTACGGGGTGTAATGCATTACCAATGGCATTTTTTTCAAAACTTTTTTTTCACTGTATTACACTTTTATAAGGTGGAATAGACTTATTAGAGATGTTTACAAGCAAAAATAATGATATCCCACCTTTTTCGATTTTTAATGGTAAAAGTTGTTAGGACGCTCAGAACAGCTCAAAAGGGCCTAAATCATCACTTTTAGACGAAATTACGGGGTGTAATGCATTCCAATGGCATTTTTTCAAAACTTTTTTTTTCACTGTATTACACTTTTATAAGGTGGAATAGACTTATTAGAGATGTTTACAAGCAAAATAATGATATCCCACCTTTTTCGATTTTTAATGGTAAAAGTTGTTAGGACGCTCAGAACAGCTCAAAAGGGCCTAAATCATCACTTTTAGACGAATTACGGGGTGTAATGCATTACCAATGGCATTTTTTTCAAAACTTTTTTTTCACTGTATTACACTTTTAAGGTGGAATAGACTTATTAGAGATGTTTACAAGCAAAAATAATGATATCCCACCTTTTTTCGATTTTAATGGTTAAAAGTTGTTAGGACGCTCAGAACAGCTCAAAAGGGCCTAAATCATCACTTTTAGACGAAATTACGGGGGTGTAATGCATTACCAATGGCATTTTTTTCAAAACTTTTTTTTTTCACTGTATTACACTTTATAAGGTGGAATAGACTTATTAGAGATGTTTACAAGCAAAATAATGATATCCCACCTTTTTCGATTTTTAATGGTAAAAGTTGTTAGGACGCTCAGAACAGCTCAAAAGGGCCTAAATCATCACTTTTAGACGAAATTACGGGGTGTAATGCATTACCAATGGCATTTTTTTCAAAACTTTTTTTTTCACTGTATTACACTTTTATAAGGTGGAATAGACTTATTAGAGATGTTTACAAGCAAAAATAATGATATCCCACTTTTTTCGATTTTTAATGGTAAAAGTTGTTAGGACGCTCAGAACAGCTCAAAAGGGCCTAATCATCACTTTTAGACGAAATTACGGGGTGTAATGCATTACCAATGGCATTTTTTCAAAACTTTTTTTTTCACTGTATTACACTTTTATAAGGTGGAATAGACTTATTAGAGATGTTTACAAGCAAAAATAATGATATCCCACCTTTTTTCGATTTTAAGGTAAAAGTTGTTAGGACGCTCAGAACAGCTCAAAGGGCCTAAATCATCACTTTTAGACGAAATTACGGGGTGTAATGCATTACCAATGGCATTTTTTTCAAAACTTTTTTTTCACTGTATTACACTTTTATAAGGTGGAATAGACTTATTAGAGATGTTTACAAGCAAAAATAATGATATCCCACCTTTTTCGATTTTTAATGGTAAAAGTTGTTAGGACGCTCAGAACAGCTCAAAGGGCCTAAATCATCACTTTTAGACGAAATTACGGGGTGTAATGCATTACCAATGGCTTTTTTTCAAACTTTTTTTTTCACTGTATTACACTTTTATAAGGTGGAATAGACTTATTAGAGATGTTTACAAGCAAAAATAATGATATCCCACCTTTTTCGATTTTTAATGGTAAAAGTTGTTAGGACGCTCAGAACAGCTCAAAAGGGCCTAAATCATCACTTTTAGACGAAATTACGGGGTGTAATGCATTACCAATGGCATTTTTTTCAAAACTTTTTTTTTCACTGTATTACACTTTTATAAGGTGGAATAGACTTATTAGAGATGTTTACAAGCAAAAATAATGATATCCCACCTTTTTTCGATTTTTAATGGTAAAAGTTGTTAGGACGCTCAGAACAGCTCAAAAGGGCCTAAATCATCACTTTTAGACGAAATTACGGGGGGTAATGCATTACCAATGGCATTTTTTTCAAAACTTTTTTTTTCACTGTATTACACTTTTATAAGGTGGAATAGACTTATTAGAGATGTTTACAAGCAAAATAATGATATCCCACCTTTTTTCGATTTTAATGGTAAAAGTTGTTAGGACGCTCAGAACAGCTCAAAAGGGCCTAAATCATCACTTTTAGACGAAATACGGGGTGTAATGCATTACCAATGGCATTTTTTTCAAAACTTTTTTTTTCACTGTATTACACTTTTATAAGGTGGAATAGACTTATTAGAGATGTTTACAAGCAAAAATAATGATATCCCACCTTTTTCGATTTTTTTTTTAAAAGTTGTGTTAGGACGCTCAGAACAGCAAAAAGGGCCTAAATCATCACTTTTAGACGAAATTACGGGGTGTAATGCATTACCAATGGCATTTTTTTCAAAACTTTTTTTTTTCACTGTATTACACTTTTATAAGGTGGAATAGACTTATTAGAGATGTTTACAAGCAAAAATAATGATATCCCACCTTTTTCGATTTTAATGGTAATTAAAAGTGTTAGGACGCTCAGAACAGCTCAAAAGGGCCTAAATCATCACTTTTAGACGAAATTACGGGGTGTAATGCATTACCAATGGCATTTTTTTCAAAACTTTTTTTTTTCACTGTATTACACTTTTATAAGGTGGAATAGACTTATTAGAGATGTTTACAAGCAAAATAATGATATCCCCATTTTTTCGATTTTTAATGGTAAAAGTTGTTAGGACGCTCAGAACAGCTCAAAAGGGCCTAAATCATCACTTTTAGACGAAATTACGGGGTGTAATGCATTACCAATGGCATTTTTTTTCAAAATTTTTTTTCACTGTATTACACTTTTATAAGGTGGAATAGACTTATTAGAGATGTTTACAAGCAAAAATAATGATATCCCACCTTTTTTTCGATTTTTAATGGTAAAAGTTGTTAGGACGCTCAGAACAGCTCAAAGGGCCTAAATCATCACTTTTAGAAAATTACGGGGTGTAATGCATTACCAATGGCATTTTTTTCAAAACTTTTTTTTTCACTGTATTACACTTTTATAAGGTGGAATAGACTTATTAGAGATGTTTACAAGCAAAAATAATGATATCCCACCTTTTTTCGATTTTTAATGGTAAAAGTTGTTAGGACGCTCAGAACAGCTCAAAAGGGCCTAAATCATCACTTTTAGACGAAATTACGGGGTGTAAGGCATTACCAATGGCATTTTTTTCAAAACTTTTTTTTTCACTGTATTACACTTTTATAAGGTGGAATAGACTTATTAGAGATGTTTACAAGCAAAAATAAGATATCCCACCTTTTTTTCGATTTTAATGGTAAAAAAGTTTTTAGGACGCTCAGAACAGCTCAAAAGGGCCTAAATCATCACTTTTAGACGAAATTACGGGGTGTAATGCATTACCAATGGCATTTTTTTCAAAACTTTTTTTTTCACTGTATTACACTTTTATAAGGTGGAATAGACTTATTAGAGATGTTACAAGCAAAAATAATGATATCCCACCTTTTTTTAATTTTTAATGGTAAAAGTTGTTAGGACGCTCAGAACAGCTCAAAAGGGCCTAAATCATCACTTTTAGACGAAATTACGGGGTGTAATGCATTACCAATGGCATTTTTTTCAAAACTTTTTTTTTCACTGTATTACACTTTATAAGGTGGAATAGATTATAGAGATGTTTACAAGCAAAAATAATGATATCCCACCTTTTTTCGATTTTTAATGGTAAAAGTTGTTAGGACGCTCAGAACAGCTCAAAAGGGCCTAAATCATCACTTTTAGACGAAATTACGGGGGTAATGCATTACCAATGGCATTTTTTTCAAAACTTTTTTTTTTCACTGTATTACACTTTTATAAGGTGGAATAGACTTATTAGAGATGTTACAAGCAAAAATAATGATATCCCACTTTTTCGATTTTTAATGGTTTAAAAGTTGTTAGGACGCTCAGAACAGCTCAAAGGGCCTAAATCATCAACTTTTAGACGAGATAAATACGGGGTGTAATGCATTACCAATGGCAGTTTTTTTCAAAACCTTTTTTTTTCACTGT